>CM042402.1:4180504-4200504 GCA_023634145.1 Thymallus thymallus | reverse complement strand
CTCTCTCTCTCCCCCTAAACCCCTCCTGACCCTTCTCTCTCTCTCCCCACCCCACAAGTGCTTGGACCTTCACTTGTCTCTTTGTGGAGAGGAGAGGAGGAATGTCCTTGTTGTTTGTGTAAGACAGCCTCCTGACTCTGTCACTGTGTCGTTGGCAGATGGCCAAGCTCTCTTGTGTTCCGGTGCATTCCGATGACACACACACTCACACACACACACACACACACACACACACACAAACACACACACAAACACACCCCCATCCCTCTCTTCTTCAAGGGTAGGGCCACAGAACGGCTGTTATTTTCCCCTCTCTCTAGTTCTCCCTCCCTCTCTTCTCCCAGCAGAAAGCTTTTACAGGAACACTTCAATTAGGCCTTTTGAAGGTTCTGGTGGTGGTGCTCTGCTCTAGAGACAGATGTAGCCTAATGTCATGTACTTTCATGTAATGTCATGTATTGTCTGTGGTGCTGATGACCAACACCTGGAACTCTGCAGGTTTCAACCAGGTTCTTGAACACTGTAATTAACCCCTGGAACTCTGCAGGTTTAAACCAGGTTCTAGAACACTGTAATTCACCCATGGAACTCTGCAGATTTAAACCAGGTTCTAGAACACTGTATTTAACCCGTCATTAGCCCATAGCAGACTCATTAAGCAGGGGGGGTTAGTCCCTCTCCTGATCTGCCATTAGCCCATAGCAGACTCATTCAGCAGGGGGGGTTAGTCCCTCTCCTGATCTGCCATTAGCCCATAGCAGACTCATTCAGCAGGGGGGGTTAGTCCCTCTCCTGATCTGCCATTAGCCCATAGCAGACTCATTCAGCAGGGGGGGGTTAGTCCCTCTCCTGATCTGCCATTAGCCCATAGCAGACTCATTAAGCAGGGGGGGTTAGTCCCTCTCCTGATCTAACATTAGTCCATAGCAGACTCATTCAGCAGGGGGGGTTAGTCCCTCTCCTGATCTGTCATTAGCCCATAGCAGACTCATTCAGCAGGGGGGGGGGTTAGTCCCTCTCCTGATCTGTCATTAGCCCATAGCAGACTCATTAAGCAGGGGGGGTTAGTCCCTCTCCTGATCTGTCATTAGCCCATAGCAGACTCATTCAGCAGGGGGGGTTAGTCCCTCTCCTGATCTGCCATTAGCCCATAGCAGACTCATTCAGCAGGGGGGGTTAGTCTCTCTCCTGATCTGTCATTAGCCCATAGCAGACTCATTCAGCAGGGGGGGGTTAGTCCCTCTCCTGATCTGCCATTAGCCCATAGCAGACTCATTCAGCAGGGGGGGGGGTTAGTCCCTCTCCTGATCTGTCATTAGTCCATAGCAGACTCATTCAGCAGGGGGGGTTAGTCCCTCTCCTGATCTGTCATTAGTCCATAGCAGACTCATTAAGCAGGGGGGGGGGGTTAGTCCCTCTCCTGATCTGCCATTAGCCCATAGCAGACTCATTCAGCAGGGGGGGTTAGTCCCTCTCCTGATCTGTCATTAGTCCATAGCAGACTCATTAAGCAGGGGGGGGGGGTTAGTCCCTCTCCTGATCTGCCATTAGCCCATTAGCTGAAGTATATGAATGAAAGCAAATACCATTTGAACCCACGTCTGATAGCATTCAAGCGTCCTCAGATTGACTTCTCTGTCTATGAATAGCAGAAATAGGAGCTTGTCATGCAGCCCATTTGTCTGGTTGTAGCGTTGGAGGTGGGCTGGAGAGACCCAGTTACTGGGTTGCTATCTCTCCTCTTTCAGCCGGTCCAGGACCTATTCTGAGACCAGCTATTTCTCATTAACCCAACAGCTAATGGAACGGGCGGCAGGTAGTCTGGCGGTTAGGGACAGTAACCCAAAGGTTGGTGGATCGAATCCCTGAGCCGACGAGGTAAAATCTGTCATTCTGCCCTTGAGCAATTGAGCCTTATTGCTCCAGGGAAGGTGTCAATAATGACTGAACCCTGGTTGTGACCACACTCTCCGAGGGTGTCTCAGGGGGAGTGGCATATGCACACCTCACCCCTGTACAGGTTACCCACTTCATACAGTATAAAATTACTATATAAGCAACCCCTAATGAATTAATTAATAATTCATAACATTTAAGATGTGTCTCAAATGGCACCCTATTCCCTATATAGTGCTCTACCTTTTGACCAGGGCCCTGTGCACTATATAGTGAATAGGGTGCCATCTGGGATGCACCCTTAGTGTCTTGCCTGAGTGGTAGCCTGCTGGCCTCTCTGTCCCTCTACTGCTCTGTCATTAGTCAGTAGGGCATTAATATTGATGGTTAGGGTCTGTAGTGTGCCAGATGGGACAAACCCCACCATCAACTGTTTTTATCACTTCCTTTGGAATTAAACTTTTTTTTTATTTGACTCTTATTTTACCAGGTAAGTTGGCTGAGAACACATTCTCATTTACAGCAGCAACAGAGGAGAGAACGGGAGATGAATGGGCCAGTTGAAAGTATAGTCTAGTGAAGATGTGATTATTTAAACTATCCCACAGTTGGGCCTACAAGTGGGCCTATTTGTTCTGAATACCAGTGAATTTATTTAATTTTTATTTTTATTTCACCTTTATTTAACCAGGTAGGTCAGTTGAGAACAAGTTCTCATTTGCAACTGCGACCTGGCCAAGACAAAGCAAAGCAGTGCGACAAAAACAACACAGAGTTACACAGTAAACAAACATAGTCAAAAACACAATAGAAAATCTATATACAGAGTGCAAAATGTAGTGCAAAATGCAATAAGGTTAGGAAGGTAGGACAATAAATAGACCATAGTGGTGAAATAAATTACAGATTATCATCATTAACACAGGAATGAAGGATGTGCAAATTATAATGTGCAAATAGAGATACTGGAGTGCAAGATTTGTGAAAATAACAAAAATAAATATGGGGATGAGGTAGTAGTGTGGGCTATTTACAGAAGGGCTATATACAGGTGCAGTGATCGATAAGCAGCTTTGACAACTGATGCTTAAAGTTATTGAGGGAGATAGGAACCTCTAGCTTCAATGATTTTTGCATATGTGAATGCAGTTGCTGAGAATATATAGGGCTTTACTATGCTTTCTTTTGTCATAGTATGTCAATACATTTATTCATGTCCTTACAGAAAACTTACTGCATAGGCGTTTTATATTGTATATCGGTGACACAGTGAATTTAGGACACATTCCTTGCAGCAAATCGCATAAGGAACCATCAGATACAGAAGGAATCAGCTTACTGTAGCCTAAACACTAGTTTCAATATATTTCTGTAGAATGAGTTTGCGTGTAAAGCCCTCAGGAGTAGGATTTGCTTAAAAATCAGTGTGGCACGTTTCCTTTCAGCGGTACTGCTTGGCTCTCAGAATCTCAGCCACCACACATTCTCTACCCTCCCAGAGTTGGTGACCTCTGTTGGCATTGTTCAGTTGTTCACATAAAAGGCCCTTGGTGGCTGAATGGGACAGGTGAAAGCAGGGTTTGTGTGTGTGTGTGTGTGTGTGTGTGGCCACTGCCATGTTTTATTGAGTGGGCTCAGAGCTGTCTGGGGAACCACTGGTTTTTATGGAGCCGATTGACTGTTTAAAGAGCAATAAGGCTTTAACAGTCGACACATACGACCCAAGCCTCCTGAGGGGGACACAGTGTGTTTTTTTGTCACATACTGCCTGTGCTGATGGTAATGTGGAAAGATAAGTCATTTAAAGACGGTAGACAATGCTTCCCCTTGTAGCTTATGAAAATAATTTGGAATGATAAGTCAGTCACACTCATAACTGAAACTGGGAAGTTTATATATGGAATAAAACGCCAACGATGTTCTTTCATCATTTATAAATGATCAGTTTGCTAATATTAAATGATTTGATCTTTCGGCACACCCTCAGACACTGACACAGACAGTGTATTCTTTACCAAGATGAATGTTACACACACTTCATTGGTTTCCTCATGTTAGATAGATTGTAATGGTTTTGATTACTGCTCTGTGCCTCTGGTTAATTACATTTTACAAAACGTCAGACTTCTCTTCCATCTCTTTGGAGAATCAAAGAGCCTTTAGGGCAAGAAGTTTGAAGCGGAACATGGATGAATCCACCCTACCCCTTTAGACTCCTGCTTGTCTTGCAAATTAGCCTTAAGAGGTTGTCCTGGGGTTGTCCTGGGGTTGTCCTGAGGTTGTCCTGGGGTTGTCCTGGGGTTGTCCTGGGGTTGTCCTGGGGTTGTCCTGAGGTTGTCCTGGGGTTGTCCTGGGGTTGTCCTGGGGTTGTCCTGAGGTTGTCCTGGGGTTGTCCTGGGGTTGTCCTGGGGTTGTCCTGGGGTTGTCCTGAGGTTGTCCTGGGGTTGTCCTGGGGTTGTCCTGGGGTTGTCCTGGGGTTGTCCTGAGGTTGTCCTGGGGTTGTCCTGGGGTTGTCCTGGGGTTGTCCTGAGGTTGTCCTGGGGTTGTCCTGGGGTTGTCCTGGGGTTGTCCTGAGGTTGTCCTGGGGTTGTCCTGGGGTTGTCCTGAGGTTGTCCTGTGTTTGTCCTGGGGTTGTCCTGAGGTTGTCCTGGGGTTGTCCTGGGGTTGTCCTGAGGTTGTCCTGGGGTTGTCCTGGGGTTGTCCTGAGGTTGTCCTGGGGTTGTCCTGGGGTTGTCCTGGGGTTGTCCTGAGGTTGTCCTGAGGTTGCCTCCCTGCCCTCCAGCAGGTCGAAGCCTTTCACACACACGTACGCCAAACATACCTCCAGCATCTAATGACGTAATCTTGTTAATGAGAGAAAGACTAGGCCCCTGAGAGGAAACCTCAAACTAAAACTCTCCACAGAGTGTTCCTTCACCATTCAACCATGTCTGAACAAAGGTAGTGGCTTCATTGACTTTCTGTCCTTCCCCCTTCTGTCTCCCCCTCTCTCCCCCCTTCTCCCAGAAGCCCCATGTGGCGTGGGAAGGATTAGGGAAGTGAACCATGGCAGAGCCCTGACTGTCCCAACGGGGGAGCCTACAGGAGGGATTCTCTGCTCACTGTGTTCCTCTACAGGAGGGATTCTCTGCTCACTGTGTTCCTCTACAGGAGGGATTCTCTGCTCACTGTGTTCCTCTACAGGACTGTATCTATCTGTCTGTGTCCAACAGTGAATGGGGGTGGATGGATGGATACAGGAATGTATCAGTGAATAAGAGGGGATGGAGGGGTACAGGACTGTATCAGTGAATAGGAGGGGATGGATGGGTACAGGACTGTATCAGTGAATAGGAGGGGATGGATGGGTACAGGACTGTATCAGTGAATAGGAGGGGATGGATGGGTACAGGACTGTATCAGTGAATAGGAGGGGATGGATGGGTACAGGACTGTATCAGTGAATAGGAGGGGATGGAGGGGTACAGGACTGTATCAGTGAATAGGAGGGGATGGAGGGGTACAGGACTGTATCAGTGAATAGGAGGGGATGGATGGGTACAGGACTGTATCAGTGAATAGGAGGGGATGGAGGGGTACAGGACTGTATCAGTGAATAGGAGGGGATGGAGGGGTACAGGACTGTATCAGTGAATAGGAGGGGATGGATGGGTACAGGACTGTATCAGTGAATAGGAGGGGATGGAGGGGTACAGGACTGTATCAGTGAATAGGAGGGGATGGAGGGGTACAGGACTGTATCAGTGAATAGGAGGGGATGGAGGGGTACAGGACTGTATCAGTGAATAGGAGGGGATGGATGGGTACAGGACTGTATCAGTGAATAGGAGGGGATGGATGGGTACAGGACTGTATCAATGAATAGGAGGGGATGGATGGGTACAGGACTGTATCAGTGAAGGCTGTCTACTCTACAGTGATGACAGTTGTTCCACTTTATTATGTTCAAGTTTATAGTTGACTCTCTTTGCTCCCTGTCCCCTCTCGTCCCCTCACGTCCCCTCTCGTCTCCTCTCGTCTCCTCTCGTCCCCTCTCGTCTCCTCTCGTCCCCTCTCGTCCCCTCTCGTCCCCTCTCATCCCCTCTCGTCCCCTCTCGTCCCCTCTCGTCTCCTCTCGTCTCCTCTCGTCCCCTCTCGTCTCCTCTCGTCTCCTCTCGTCCCCTCTCGTCTCCTCTCGTCTCCTCTCCTCCATCTCCTTGATGAGAAGACATAAGAGCAGCACTGTGTCTAAGGCACAGTGAAAGGAAAGGAATGATTCTTACTGCGTTGTTCTCTAGCCTAGCTGTCTCCTGTACAGTGACGAGAGATAAGGGCATCCACTGCCAAAACCAAAGCACTGACTATAGCCTACAGGCCTTCTGTCTTATACAAGACAATCCCCCGCTTTCCTCTGTCTTATACACGACAATCCTCTGCTCTGCTCTCCTACTGCTTAGAGAGACTGTCTTATACACAACAAACCTCTGCTCTGCTCTCCTACTGCTTAGAGAGACTGTCTTATACACAACAAACCCCTGCTCTGCTCTCCTACTGCTTAGAGAGACTGTCTTATACATGACAAACCCCTGCTCTGCTCTCCTACTGCTTAGAGAGACTGTCTTATACACAACAAACCTCTGCTCTGCTCTCCTACTGCTTAGAGAGATTGTCTTATACACAACAAACCCCCGCTCTGCTCTCCTACTGCTTAGAGAGACTGTCTTATACACAACAAACCCCTGCTCTGCTCTCCTACTGCTTAGAGAGACTGTCTTATACACAACAAACCCCTGCTCTGCTCTCCTACTGCTTAGAGAGACTGTCTTATACACAACAAACCCCCGCTCTGCTCTCCTACTGCTTAGAGAGACTGTCTTATACACAACAAACCCCTGCTCTGCTCTCCTACTGCTTAGAGAGACTGTCTTATACACAACAAACCCCTGCTCTGCTCTCCTACTGCTTAGAGAGACTGTCTTATACACGACAATCCTCTGCTCTGCTCTCCTACTGCTTAGAGAGACTGTCTTATACACGACAAACCCCTGCTCTGCTCTCCTACTGCTTAGAGAGACTGTCTTATACACAACAAACCCCTGCTCTGCTCTCCTACTGCTTAGAGAGACTTTCTTATACACGACAAACCCCTGCTCTGCTATTCTCTACTGCTTACGGAGACTGTCTTTTGTTATGGCTATCCCTGTCCGGTTGTCTGCCCAAAGAGAGGATAATTGTAGATGGACAGTGAGGGAGAAGTGATGGAGTTAGAAGAATAGGTTGTTTTTGTGTAATAGTTAGTCATTTTGTTGGAAAAACTGTGTGGGAGTGTGTGTGAGTCTGTGTCGTGTCCGTGTCTCAGTGTGTATGTGTGATAAATTGACTTTTCAATGTGAAATAGCACAGGTATAAACGCATACTGTTCATGTGACCATCCATATAAGTCCAATTGTCTGCTTTGACAAGGTGTTCTTGTAAAACTGCCTCGTACTATTGAATAACTTCTCTGGCTGCGACCTTCAGATATCAGGTTGTGAAGTGCTACCAAATTCAGATACAAAAGCACTCTAAATGATGTATTTACACAAAGAAACTAGAGTCAGAAGACTTTTGCAGAGTTACAGAAAACAGGGATTTCTTTCTTGTGAGAGAAAACATAAATAATTACTACACAGAGTACTTCTCGAGAAAAAAAGATTTTTCAGTTACAGTTTGTTCGGTTAAATACAGGTGAATTCCATTTCATGGCAGCATTCAAGGCAAGAGGGAATACTCTTAACAGAACCCCTGTGGACCAGGTGGATGGACTGCGGAACAAATACTCTTTTAACAGAACCCCTGTGGACCAGGTGGATGGACTGCGGAACAAATACTCTTTTAACAGAACCCCTGTGGACCAGGTGGATGGACTGTCGAACGAAGGTAGATACAATGAATATATAACAAATAGACTAACAGCATTTTAAAGTAAGTTCATTAAAAAGTTCTGACAACAATCTGTTGTGTTGTCTCTCTTGTCTAAATAGTTAGAGTAAAGCCGGGGCTCGTACTCCCAAAGCATCTCAGAGTAGGAGAGCTGATCTAGGGTCAGGTCCCCCCTGTCCATGGAATTATATGATTTTTTATCTAAAAAGCAAAACTGATCCTAGAGCAGCACTTTTATTCTGATATGCTTTGTGAATACAGCCCCAGGAAGACTCCCTGAGCCTAACATCTCAATCTACGTCGTTTGTAATCACACACACACACACACACACACACACTTCCTGACGGGCCGACCCCAGGTGGTGAGGGTAGGCAACATCACCTCAGCCATGCTGACCCTCAACACAGGGGCTCCACAGGGGTGCGTGCTTAGTCCCTTCCTGTACTCCCTGTTCACCCACAACTGCATGGCCGCACACGACTCCAACACCATCATCAAGTTTGCTGACAACATGATGGTAGTAGGCCTGATCACCTGATGAGTCAGCCTATAGGGAGAAGATCAGTGACCTGGCAGTGTGGTGCCCGATCAGTAAGACCAGTATATTCATTGTTATTGATTATTACATTGTTATTGATTATTACATTGTTATTGATTATTACATTGTTATTGATTATTACATTGTTATTGATTATTACATTGTTATTGATTATTATATTGTTATTGATTATTACATTGTTATTGATTATTACATTGTTATTGATTATTACATTGTTATTGATTATTATATTGTTATTGATTATTATATTGTTATTGATTATTATATTGTTGGGAAAGGCCTTTCACTGTACTTGTTCAAGTGACATTAAAACTTGAAACTGAAACTTGAAACACACAGTGAAGTAATCTGTGGAGTCACTGAGTGCAACAGCAGCAGTAATTTGCAGGGATCCTCTTGTGGTTGTTGTGGTTGTTATGGCGACAGGAGGAACACTGAAAGGATAATGCACCGTGCTTCCTTTCAGTCACGGTGCCTTGAACACATATAAAATACAAACACACTGTTTAGGACACAGCATTCACATCACATCACCGTGCCTTAAAGCCTCTTTAATATTAGTGGTCAGATACAGACAAGATGAACGGCTGAAAACAGTGAGAGGCTGTGGTGTGTTAGAGACCTGCTGGGTGGTTGTTTGAACGGTTTAACATAAAATGACATGATATGTTGATGAGAGGTGATAGGACGGCCACCCACTGCTTTTAACTGTTCCTCATCGCTGTGTCTCTGGTTCATTAAGAAGATCCAACAGCTGGAGAGAGAATGTTCCCTATGTAGTGGACTACTTTTGAACAGAGCCTGGCCAGGATGTAGCTGAGGGGTCTTTTATTTCAAGACAGGTCTCAGACCAACATATGTTTCAAGATGAGTTATGAGCAGACTCCTGGCTGCAGTGAGTTGACTGGACACCATGATGAATGAGTCCTTCTACAGTGAATTGACTGGATGCCATGATGAATGAGTCGTGCTACAGTGAGTTGACTGGAGGTCATGCTGAATGAATCCATTGGTCAGCCCCTCATAGTACTGTTCTCCTTAGGGAGGAGCTGAGAGACTCTGTTTAACCCTGCCTGTTTACGGAAGGTGTTTAACGAGACTCCTCTATCTCTGGAAGGGGTTAAAAGAGACTCTTCTAAGGCACTGCATCACAGTGCTTGAGGCGTCACTACAGACCCGGGTTAGATCCCAGGCTGTGCCACAGCCGACCGTGACCGGGAGACACATGAGGCTGCGCACAATTGGACCCGGCGTCAGGGGGAGGGTTTGGGAGGCCGGGATTTCCTTGTCCCATCTCGCTTTAGCGACTCCTTGTGGCGGGCCGGGCGCCTGCAAGCTGACTTCGGTCGCCAGTAGGACAGTGTTTTCTCTGGCACATTGGTGCGGCTGGCTTCCGGGTTAGGCGAGCAGTGTGTCAAGAAGCAGTGCGGCTTGGCAGGGTCGTGTTTCGGAGGACCCATGGCTCTTCGTCTTTCCCGAGTCCGTAGGGGAGTTTCAGCGATGGAACAAGACTGTAACTACCAATTGAATATTGAAATTGGGGAGAGAAAGAGGGAAAAGTGCAAAAAAAAAATATTATCTCTCTGGAAGGGGTTTAAGAGACTTCTCTCTCTCTGGAAGGGGTTTAAAGAGACTTATCTCTCTCTGGAAGGGGTTTAAAGAGACTTATCTCTCTCTGGAAGGGGTTTAAAGAGACTTATCTCTCTCTGGAAGGGGTTTAAAGAGACTACTCTCTCTCTGGAAGGGGTTTAAAGAGACTACCCTCCCTCTGGAAGGGGTTTAAAGAGACTCCTCTCCCTCTGGAAGGGGTTTAAAGAGACTTCTCTCTCTCTCTGAAAGGGGTTTAAGAGACTCAACCTATTCCCTATATAGTGCACCAGGGCCCATAGGGTTCTGGTCAAAAGTAGTGAACTAAATAGGGAAATGGGTGCCATTTGGGACTCAGGCAGTGTGTTCTTGGAAGTGAGAGCCAGCCGCCAACCCAACCCAGCCACAGCTCAGCCTGAGATACAATACCTGTGCCTGACTAAACCCCACCCACCTCCACCACCCTTCTATCTGCATAATGGCATTGGGAGGGGGTTGATCCGAAAGCCTTGGCTTTGTGTGAAAGCTTTGAACTTGCATTGATCTGCAGGAGGAATCAACGTTGTTGTTTACACCAACCACAATCTTCTCCTGAGCTTTTCCCCAGAGGTGGAGAGGGAGAAAGAGAGGGGGAGGAGAGGATTTAAGCAAACATTGACCTGTCTGTAGCAGCTGTATGTGTAGGAGTAGTATACACAGTAACTATCAGGTGCAGGGTACAACAAGTAAAGTCATGAAAGAAACATGTACAGTTGAAGTCGGAAGTTTACATACACCTACATACAGTGGGGAGAACAAGTATTTGATACACTGCCGATTTGCAAATGCAAATGAATTACTTAAAAATCATACAATGTGATTTTCTGGATTTTTGTTTTAGATTCCGTCACTCACAGTTGAAGAGTACCTATGATAAAAATTACAGACTTCTACATGCTTTGTAAGTGGGAAAACCTGCAAAAACGGCAGTGTATCAAATACTTGTTCTCCCCACTGTAGCCAAATACATTTGAACTCAGTTTTTCACAATTCCTGACATTTAATCCTAGTAAAAATTCCCTGTCTTAGGTCAGTTAGGATCACCACTTCATTTTAAGAATGTGAAATAATATTCTTAAAATAAAGTAGAGGGAATTATTTATTTCAGCTTTTATTTCTTTCATCACATTCCCAGTGGGTCAGAAGTTTACATAAACTCAATTATTATTTGGTAGCATTGCCTTTAAATTGTTTAACTTGGGTCAAATGTTTCAGGTATCCTTCCACAAGCTTCCCACAATAAGTTGGGTGAATTTTGGCCCATTCTTTCTGACATAACTGGTGTAACTGAGTCAGGTTTGTAGGCCTGACTCAGTTACACGCTGAGTCAGGCCTACAGCGTGTGCGAGTTACTTGCTCGCACCCGCTTTTTCTGTTCTGCCCACACATTTTCTATAGGATTGAGGTCAGGGCTTTGTGATGGCCACTCCAATACCTTGACTTTGTTGTCCTTAAGCCATTTTGCCACAACTTTGGAAGTATGCTTGGGGTCATTGTCCATTTGGAAGACCCATTTGGAACCAAGCTTTAACTTCCTGACTGATGTCTTAAGATGTTGCTTCAATATATCCACATAATTTTCCTTCCTCATGATGCCATCTATTTTGTGAAGTGCACCAGTCCCTCCTGCAGCAAAGCACCCCCACAACATGATGCTGCCACCCCCGTGCTTCACAGTTGGGATGGTGTTCTTCGGCTTGCAAGCCTCCCACCTTTTTCCTCCAAACATAACGATGGTAATTATGGCCAAACAGTTCTATTTTTGTTTCATCAGACCAGAGGACATTTCTCCAAAAAGTACGATCTTTGTCCCCATGTGCAGTTGCAAACCGTAGTTTTATGGCGGTTTTGGAGCAGTGGCTTCTTCCTTGCTGAGCGGCCTTTCAGGTTATGTCGATATAGGACTCGTTTTACTGTGGATATAGATACTTTTGTACCCGTTTCCTCCAGCATCTTCACAAGGTCCTTTGCTTTTGTTCTGGGATTGATTTCCACTTTTTGCACCTCTATAGGTGTATGGAGGGTTGGGGTGGACAGGACCGGTCTGTTCTCTATAGGTGTATGAAGGGTTGGGGTGGACAGGACCGGTCTGTTCTCTATAGGTGTATGGAGGGTTGGGGTGGACAGGACTTTATCTCCTATTGCACAAGTTGACTGCAGATATTTACTTAAAAAGTAGCGACAAATATTCAAATGTATTAAAAAACTTGTTTTGACGGTATTGAAAAACCATCCTGTGGCCATTTCCAAATACCCCAGTATACAGAATGTACGCTATACCGCCCAAGCCTACCTGATGACACCAACGTGCAGCTTGGCTGAAGCCACCAACGTGCAGCTTGGCTGAAGCCACCAATGTGCGGCTTGGCTGAAGCCACCAACGTGCAGCTTGGCTGAAACCACCAACGTGCAGCTTGGCTGAAGCCACCAACTTGCAGCTTGGTTGAAGCCACCAACGTGCTGCTTGGCTGAAGCCACCAATGTGCTGCTTGGCTGAAGCCACCAACTTGCAGCTTGGTTGAAGCCACCAACGTGCTGCTTGGCTGAAGCCACCAATGTGCTGCTTGGCTGAAGCCACCAATGTGCTGCTTGGCTGAAGCCACCAACGTGCAGCTTGGCTGAAGCCACCAATGTGCGGCTTGGCTGAAGCCACCAATGTGCTGCTTGGCTGAAACCACCAACGTGCAGCTTGGCTGAAGCCACCAACTTGCAGCTTGGTTGAAGCCACCAACGTGCTGCTTGGCTGAAGCCACCAATGTGCTGCTTGGCTGAAGCCACCAATGTGCTGCTTGGCTGAAGCCACCAATGTGCTGCTTGGCTGAAGCCACCAATGTACTGCTTGGCTGAAGCCACCAATGTGCAGCTTGGCTGAAGCCACCAATGTGCTGCTTGGCTGAAGCCACCAATGTGCAGCTTGGCTGAAGCCACCAATGTGCTGCTTGGCTGAAGCCACCAATGTGCTGCTTGGCAACTGCAACTATTCTTCAATAGATTATCTATTATACCCATCTATCAACTGCAACTATTCTTCAATAGATGATCTATTATACCCATCTATCAACTGCAACTATTCTCCAATAGATGATCTATTATACCCATCTATCAACTGCAACTCTGTTGATATGCAACAGCTTGCTAGATGACTAAACACATTCATCATCAGTGTTGTAGTTTTGGGCTGATAATGCATTGGTATTTTCAACAACATGTACTTGTGTCGACTCCCCATTTTCTGTTTTAGATGACTGAGCGGCAGGACTCCTGTATGGTGTTGGTGAATCATCTGGAAGACTTTGTATGGGTGTGGGGTCAGGGGGGTTCTATGCACAGTGGACGAGGAGGGGGGCTTGGTTCTATCTCTAGTTCTATTAAAATGAAGTGAATTTTGTGCTTTTATTGTTGACTATTGGGTCAAAAATTTCTCACTCTCTCCTTCTCCTGCCATCCCTCCCCCTTCGCTCTCCCTCCCCTCCCACCTGCCGTTCCCGTCTCTCTGTGTTTAGAGTTGTGTAGTTCTCACTGCAGCATGGTTCACTATGTTTCCCTGGTCAAAGCTAGTAGGAGTTCTCACTGCAGCAGGGTTCACTAAGTTTCTCTGGTCAAAGCTAGTAGGAGTTCTAACTTTTCATTAATTCAACCTTTATTTAACTAGGCAAGTCACTTAAGAACATGACTTATTTACAATGACGGCCTACCCCGGCCAAACCCGGACAACGCTGGACCCTATGGGACTCCCAATCACGGCCGGATGTGATACAGCCTGTATTCGAACCAGGGACTGTAGTGACGCCTCTTGCACTGAGATGCAGTGCCTTAGACCACTGGCCACTCCGGAGTCCAAGTGCCCATGTTCAAAGATAGTAGAAGGGCTGAGAGGTCAAGAGCTCTCTCATGTTTAGCTGAAATACTGACCATTCAACATAGAGTCATTATAAGACCCCTGGAGTAGCAGAAGGGCTTATCAGAACGACTGACTGAACTGACTGAATCAAATCCAGTGGCTTGTCAGACAGGGAGGTATGGACGGAGGCAAGCAGGGAGGTATGGACGGAGGCAAGCAGGGAGGGAGACAAGGAGGTATGGACGGAGGCAAGCAGGGAGGGAGACAAGGAGGTATGGACGGAGGCAAGCAGGGAGGGAGACAGGGAGGTATGGACGGAGGCAAGCAGGGAGGGAGACAGGGAGGTATGGACGGAGGCAAGCAGGGAGGGAGACAAGGAGGTATGGACGGAGGCAAGCAGGGAGGGAGACAGGGAGGTATGGACGGAGGCAAACAGGGAGGGAGGCAGGGAGGTATGGACGGAGGCAAGCAGGGAGGGAGACAAGGAGGTATGGACGGAGGCAAGCAGGGAGGGAGGCAGGGAGGTATGGACGGAGGCAAGCAGGGAGGGAGGCAGGGAGGTATGGACGGAGGCATGCAGGCAGGCAGGGGAGGCAGGCAGGGGAGGCGGGCAGGCAGGCAGGGGAGGCAGGCAAGCAGGGGAGGCGGGCAGGCAGGCAGGGGAGGCAGGCAAGCAGGGGAGGCAGGCAATCTAAAAGTGGAACCACATTCCAAAGGAAGAAGATCACTGTATGAAAGAGTTCTTTCTCTTTTTTTAATTTACTAGGCAAGTCAGTTAAGAACAAATTCTTATTTACAATGACGGCCTAGTGGGGAACAGTGGGTTAACTGCCTTGTTCAGGAGAAGAACAACAGATTTTTTACCTTGTCAGCTCTGGGATTCGATCCGGCAACCTTTTGGTTACGGGCCCAACACTCTAACCACTCTCTAATATAAATGTAACTTGAACTTGAGAAGGTGTGGGGGAATAGGAGAAAGGGATGGGGAGATAGAAAGAGAGATAGAATGGGAGAGAGAGAACCCTGGTCCTGGGAGACAACAGGCGGTGTGAGACGAGTTAGCGGTTTTCTCTCTCTCTCTCTCTCTCTCTCTCTCTCTCTCTCTCTCTCTCTCTCTCTCTCTCTCTCTCTCTCTCTCTCAATTCAATTAAATTCACTTTATTGGCATGACGCAACAATGTACATATTGCCAAAGTATCATACATCAATTTTTTATTTGTTATATATATTTAGATATATATATATATATATATATATATATATATATACACATACATACACACATATACATGTGTATATGTATACTCTCTCTCTCTCTCTCTCTCTCTCTCTCTCATCTGACACAAAACATCAATGGTCTCTCAGCCCCTTCCCAGGGTAAAGAATTGGAAGGTGGGGGAGTGTTCATGGAAGAAGACAAATCACATCTATTCATGTATTTGACCTCAACCTTGTTTTAGATCTAGGGCAAACTCATGTTACAATGTGGTGTGCTATTGTTGAGAGAGGAAAGATGTTTATGAATGTGTGTGCTTTCTCCCCTTCCCTGCACACTTCTCCCTGCACACTAGTCTTTTTCTTTTTTAATTTTTTTAAATTTCACCTTTGTTTAACCAGGTAGGTCAGTTGAGAACAAGTTCTCATTTGCAACTGCGACCTGGCCAAGACAAAGCAAAGCAGTGCGACAAAAACAACAACACAGAGTTACACAAACGTACAGTCAATAACACAAGAAGATCTATATACAGAGTGCAAATGTAGTGCAAAATGCATTAAGGTTAGGAAGGTAGGACAATAAATAGACCATAGTGTTGATATAAATTACAAATTAGCATTAACACTGGACTGATAGATGTGCAAATGATGATGTGCAAATAGAGATACTGGAGTGTAAAATTAGCTAAAATAATAAAATAAATATGGGGATGAGGTAGCGGGGTGGGCTATTTACCGAAGGGCTATATACAGATGCAGTGATCGATAAGCTGCACTGACAGCTGATGCTTAAAGTTAGTGAGGGAGATAGAAGTCTCCAGCTTCAATGATTTTTGCAATTCGTTCCAGTCATTGGCAGCAGCAAACTGGAAGGAATGGCGACCAAAGGAGGTGTTGGCTTTGGGGGTGACCAGTGAAATATACCTGCTGGAGCGCATGCTACGGGTGGGTGTTGCTATGGTGACCAGCGAGCTGAGATAGGGCGGGGATTTACCTAATAAAGACTTATAGATGACCTGGAGCCAGTGGGTTTGGCGACGAATATGTAATGAGGGCCAGCCAACGATTTACTGATTCTCTTGGTGGTTATAGTGTCCTGTAGGTGCCAGGAAAATGAATGGTCATCAAAAGGGATGATGATTTCCCAAGAGAGGGAATTATAAAGATTGATCTCCGACTCTCACATGGGAAGAACTGGAGAGCAGAACAAGGATTAGGAAACCATGAACTGAATTCTGTTCAGAATCTGTCTTCAGAGAAAGAGGAGTTTGAGAGGGAGATTCAGACTAGACATTTAAAGATGCACTCTTAAACTTTTGTATAATTTCAACAAGTAGTTTTGAAAGTGTTGCTCACAAATCAAACAACTGGCCCCCTTTTTGTGTACTACGTCATCCAGTTGTGTACTACGTCATCCAGTTGTGTACTACGTCATCCAGTTGTGTACTACGTCATCCAGTTGTGTACTACGTCATCCAGTTGTGTACTACGTCTCCAGTTGTGTACTACGTCTCCAGTTGTGTACTACGTCTCCAGTTGTGTACTACGTCTCCAGTTGTGTACTACGTCATCCAGTTGTGTACTACGTCATCCAGTTGTGTACTACGTCTCCAGTTGTGTACTACATCTCCAGTTGTGTACTACGTCATCCAGTTGTGTACTACGTCATCCAGTTGTGTACTACGTCATCCAGTTGTGTACTACGTCATCCAGTTGTGTACTACGTCATCCAGTTGTGTACTACGTCTCCAGTTGTGTACTACATCTCCAGTTGTGTACTACGTCATCCAGTTGTGTACTACGTCATCCAGTTGTGTACTACGTCTCCAGTTGTGTACTAAGTCATCCAGTTGTGTACTACGTTATCCAGTTGTGTACTACGTCATCCAGTTGTGTACTACGTCATCCAGGTGTTCTGTTTTTTTACTTGAATGTTTTGAGTTAGCTAATCCTTGTTACCTTGTCAGGAAATTAATATGTTATGTATTGAATTTTGCTGTCTGACGCTAAAGGAAGATTTACAGAAGGTGGTAAGGCAGTGAGTGCAGAGCATGACTGCTGTTAACTCTCTTTAGCAACCCTTAGCTAATGTTTCATATAGCTAATGTTCTTCATTATCTCTCTCTCTCTCTAGCTGTAGTACACCTCACTGTACAGCCCACTCTTTAAACTAGTGACCTTTCTATACAAGACACACTGTAAAACTGAAACCCTAGGAAAACTATGCAGAGAGAGAGAGAGAGAGAGAGAGAGAGAGAGAGAGCAATGAAAAACACAAAATAATGCATGCAGAGCAGAATTAGGCCGGTACCCGCTAATTATCAAAATCCAGAAAAGAGCCGTTAAATTCTACAACCACCTAAAAGGAAGCGATTGCCAAACCTTCCGTAACAAAGCCATGACCTACAGAGAGATTAACCTGGAGAAGAGTCCCCTAAGCAAGCTGGTCCTGGGGCTTTGTTCACAAACACAAACAGACCCCACAGATCCCCAGGGACAACAACACATTTAGACCCAACCAAATCATGAGGAAACAAAAAGAGAATTACTAGACAAATTGGAAAGAACTAACAAAAAAACAGAGCAAACTAGAATGCTATTTGGCCCTAAACAGAGAGAACACAGTGGCAGAATACCTGAATACTGTGACTGACCCAAACTTAAGGAAAGCTTTGACTATGTACAGACTCAGTGAGCATAGCCTTGCTATTGAGAAAGGCCGCCGTAGGCAGACCTGGCTCTCAAGAGAAGACAGGCTATGTGCACACTGCCCACAACATGAGGTGGAAACTGAGCTGCACTTCCTAACCTCCTGCCAAATGTATGATCATATTAAAGACACATATTTTCCTCAGATTACACAGATCCACAAAGAATTCGTAAACAAACCCAATTTTGATAAACTCCCATATCTACTGGGTGAAATACCTCCTGGAGTAATATTTCTCTGTTTTAGTAAGCTGTAGATAGAACTAGGTTGGCACGGTATTTACTGTTATATATATAATACGTACCGTTGAGGTCGGAAGTTTACATACACTTAGGTTGAAGTCATTAAAACTCATTTTTCAAGCACTCCACATATTTCATGTTAACAAAAATAGTTTTGTCAAGTCGGTTAGGACATCTACTTTTTGCATGACACAAGTCATTCTTCCAACAATTGTTTACAGACAGATTATCCATGCTTAGTTCTGGCATCTACCAATCAATGATAGAAATGTGTTACACTTGCCATTGTTATACTTACACATGAGGGTGTCTATTAAAGAGGAAAGAGAGAGTGATTGATTGATGCTGTATCCTTAGCCTGGCCATATCAAATGTCCAGAGGCTTTATATTTTACCCTAATATTCAGTTACAAAGCAGCAGTTAAAATAGCCTGAACATTTTGCGCATGGCGCTGCTAGAGCTGTTTTCGGATGCCTGGGAAGACTGGAGACAGAGAGGAGAGCTATAACTGGGTTTATTCTGGACTGCTGGAGACAGAGAGGAGAGCTATAACTGGGTTTATTCTGGACTGCTGGAGACAGAGGAGAGCTATAACTGGGTTTATTCTGGACTGCTGGAGACAGAGAGGAGAGCTATAACTGGGTTTACTAAATATGGACAGGCCAGCACCTGCTACAGACATCCACAGGCCTGGAGTAGCGGAAGCCCATTGTGCAATCTAGAAAATCTGTATGTATTCATAAAGCATCTCAAAGTTAGAGTGCTGATCTAGGATCAGGTTGGAGTGCTGATCTAGGATCAGGTTGGAGTGCTGATCTAGGAGTTTGGCCGGTGTAGGCCGTCATTGTAAATAAGAATTTGTTCTTAACTGACTTGTCTAGTTAAATAAAGGTTAAATAAATAAAAAATAAAAGATTGTGCAGTATAGACAATCGATGGAGTCTGGGACCCGTATTTCCATGTAGTCTTATTCATTGTAATCTTAAAGAGCAGAACTGATCCTAGATCAGCACTCCTTCTCTGTGAAACCTTATGAATACGACCCTGATAATATATTCCAATATAGATGTGTTTATGTCTTCATTATTGGATGACTTACCTGGAAGTCTGGACTCCATGCTCATCTGACAGCTGCATCCGTTTAAATTGCTATTTTAGTGTTATCGATTGGAGGCGGCTGATCTTTTTAGAAACGTTGATTGGCCTAAGCTGACATTACAATGGATGCAGAAAGGGTCCTTGACTAGAGGAGATCTATGTGTCAGTCATCTACCACAGAATGCCCCAGCATTCTAAATATGATTAATATTTATTTATCTGTAGAACATGGGGTGTCAAACTCATTCCATGGAGGGCCTAGTGTCTGCAGGTTTTTGGTTTTTCCTTTCAAGTAAGCCCTAGACAACCAGGTGAGAGAACCTTAATTCATCAATCAAGTACAAGGGAGTAGTAGAATTTAGTAGAATGTAGTAGAATGTAGAAGAATGTAGTATAATGTAGTATAATGTAGTATAATGTAGAAGAATGTAGTAGAATGTAGAATAATGTAGAATGGCTACATTGGATGAGTGTATGTTATCCTGCCATACATCTCTTCTGGACAGTAACCAGGATGTTATCCTGCCATACATCTCTTCTGGACAGTAACCAGGATGTTATCCTGCCATACATATCTTCTGGACAGTAACCAGGATGTTATCCTGCCATACATCTCTTCTGGACAGTAACCAGGATGTTATCCTGCCATACATCTCTTCTGGACAGTAACCAGGATGTTATCCTGCCATACATCTCTTCTGGACAGTAACCAGGATGTTATCCTGCCATACATCTCTTCTGGACAGTAACCAGGATGTTATCCTGCCATACATCTCTTCTGGACAGTAACCAGGATGTTATCCTGCCATACATCTCTTCTGGACAGTAACCAGGATGTTATCCTTCTATACATCTCTTCTGGACAGTAACCAAGATGTTATCCTTCCATACATCTCTTCTGGACAGTAAC
>CM042402.1:4145504-4175504 GCA_023634145.1 Thymallus thymallus | reverse complement strand
TCCTGACCCAACCCAGCTCTCCTCAGCTCCTGACCCAACCCAGCTCTCCTCAGCTCCTGACCCAACCCAGCTCTCCTCAGCTCCTGACCCAACCCTGCTCTCCTCAGCTCCTGACCCAACCCAGCTCTCCTCAGCTCCTGACCCAACCCTGCTCTCCTCAGCTCCTGACCCAACCCAGCTCTCCTCAGCTCCTGACCCAACCCAGCTCTCCTCAGCTCCTGACCCAACCCTGCTCTCCTCTGCTCCTGACCCAACCCAGCTCTCCTCAGCTCCTGACCCAACCCAGCTCTCCTCAGCTCCTGACCCAACCCAGCTCTCCTCAGCTCCTGACCCAACCCAGCTCTCCTCTGCTCCTGACCCAACCCAGCTCTCCTCAGCTCCTGACCCAACCCAGCTCTCCTCAGCTCCTGACCCAACCCAGCTCTCCTCAGCTCCTGACCCAACCCAGCTCTCCTCAGCTCCTGACCCAACCCAGCTCTCCTCAGCTCCTGACCCAACCCAGCTCTCCTCTGCTCCTGACCCAACCCAGCTCTCCTCAGCTCCTGACCCAACCCTGCTCTCCTCAGCTCCTGACCCAACCCAGCTCTCCTCAGCTCCTGACCCAACCCTGCTCTCCTCAGCTCCTGACCCAACCCTGCTCTCCTCAGCTCCTGACCCAACCCAGCTCTCCTCAGCTCCTGACCCAACCCAGCTCTCCTCAGCTCCTGACCCAACCCAGCTCTCCTCAGCTCCTGACCCAACCCAGCTCTCCTCAGCTCCTGACCCAACCCAGCTCTCCTCAGCTCCTGACCCAACCCAGCTCTCCTCAGCTCCTGACCCAACCCAGCTCTCCTCAGCTCCTGACCCAACCCAGCTCTCCTCAGCTCCTGACCCAACCCTGCTCTCCTCAGCTCCTGACCCAACCCTGCTCTCCTCAGCTCCTGACCCAACCCAGCTCTCCTCAGCTCCTGACCCAACCCAGCTCTCCTCAGCTCCATGTGTTGCTTCTCCTCAACTCTCTAGTCTGTGTGTACACCTGCTCAACTTGTCACTGTGACACTCTTGACGTTTCCTGTATCGTGTTCCTGCAGGCCTGTTAACCTGTCAGAGTGCTGCCGTACTGTAATCCATACATCCTCATCTTCACTGGGACAGCTATGGGGGCATGGGGGGGGGGGGTGTATTGGTTGTGTGTGGGAACGAGGGAGCGTGGGTGTGTAAGGGACAGGTGTATTTTATCAGGTCTATATGCTATGAAATGGACTGGACACTCTCTGGTCATGGCCATAGTAACAAGGTCTTTTTAGAGACTAGCATGAACACCATGAATGGATGTTGTATGAATGTTGTATGAATGTTGTGTGCATGGGACTCCAAGTAATCCAACACAACATTCTGCAACCTTTGATCCTTAACCCATGTCTGACGCTTTTCTACTCATTCCACTTCTAGACTCACGTTCTACCATAAGAGCGTTTACAGAGACTTAACCTTTGGAATTGTTTTTCTCTCTGTCACCAATTTGAAAGCCGTAGCGTTTGAATGGAGCTGAGATCCTCGTTTATTAACCATTAACACACACTGCATTTTCAGCATTCCATTTAGGAACGCTGCATGTTCAGCGTTCCTCTGGGATGGAACTGGGATTTAGGAACGGTCTGCTTTATAAATAAAATTAAATAAAATCAAAAATAAAATATTGGTCACACACACGTGTTTAGCAGATGTTATTGCGGGTGTAGTGAAATGCTTGTGCTTCTAGCTCTGACAGTGCAGGAATATCTAACAAGTAATATCTAACAGTTTCACAACATATACCCAAATACACACAAATCTAAGTAAGGAATGGATTAAGAATTGATATACATATATGGACGAGCGATATCAGAGTGGCATTGGACTAAGATACAGTGGCATAGTATAGAATACAGTATATACATATGAGATGGGTGATGTAATGTATAAACATTATTAAAGTGACTAAGATACCATAGAATAGTAGAATACAGTTTGTATATATGAGATGAGTAATGCAGGATACAGATACATTATTAAAGTGACTAGTGTTCCATTTCTTAAAGTGGCGAGTGATTTCTAATCAGTGTCTTTAGGCAGCCGTCTCTGATGTGTTAGTGATGGCTATTTAACAGTCTGATGGCCTTGAGATAGAAGCTGCTTTTCAGTCTCTCAGTCCCAGCTTTGATGCACCTGTACTGACCTCGCCTTCTGGATGATAGCGGGGTGAACAGGCCGTGGCTCGGGTGGTTGATGTCCTTGATGATCTTTTTGGCCTTCCGATGGCAGCAGGTGCTTTAGGTGTCCAGGAGGGCGGGTAGTTTGCCCCCTGTAATGCGTTCGGCAGACCGCACCACCCTCTGGAGAGCTTTGCAGTTGTGGGCGGTGCAGTTGCCGTACCAGGCTGTGATACAGCCCAACAGGATGTAAACGTTTGTGAGGGTTTTAGGTGTTAAGCCAAATTTCTTTAGCCTCGTGAGGTTGAAGAGGCGCTATTGCGCTAGACATAGAGACAGACAGGTCCACTAATGTCACAATGTAACAGACAGACAGGTCCACTAATGTCACAATGTAGCAGACAGACAGGTCCACTAATGTTACAATGTAGCAGACAGATAGGTCCACTAATGTTACAATGTAGCAGACAGATAGGTCCACTAATGTTACAATGTAGCAGACAGACAGGTCCACTAATGTTAAAATGTAACAGACAGATAGGTCCACTAATGTTAAAATGTAACAGACAGACAGGTCCACTAATGTTAAAATGTAGCAGACAGACAGGTCCTCTAACTCAATAGTTACAATGTAGAAGACAGATACTGTAGGTCAACTAACTCACTCTAGTTACACTGTAGCAGACAGACAGGTCCACTAACTCACTAGTTACACTGTAGCAGACAGACAGGTCAACTAACTCACTCTAGTTACACTGTAGCAGACAGACAGGTCCACTAACTCACTGTAGTTACACTGTAGCAGACAGACAGGTCCACTAACTCACTAGTTATACTGTAGCAGACAGACAGGTCCACTAACTCACTGTAGTTACACTGTAGCAGACAGACAGGTCCACTAACTCACTAGTTATACTGTAGCAGACAGACAGGTCCACTAACTCACTAGTTACACTGTAGCAGACAGACAGGTCACTAACTCACTAGTTATACTGTAGCAGACAGACAGGTCCACTAACTCACTAGTTATACTGTAGCAGACAGACAGGTCCACTAACTCACTAGTTATACTGTAGCAGACAGACAGGTCCACTAACTCACTAGTTATACTGTAGCAGACAGACAGGTCCACTAACTCACTAGTTATACTGTAGCAGACAGACAGGTCCACTAACTCAATAGTTATACTGTAGCAGACAGACAGGTCCACTAACTCACTAGTTATACTGTAGCAGACAGACAGGTCCACTAACTCACTAGTTATACTGTAGCAGACAGACAGGTCCACTAACTCACTAGTTATACTGTAGCTAGTCTCTCTGGTGGCAGGTTCGCTGATTTGGTTGTGGGTTACACTTTAGTAGACAGAGTGATGCAGACGGGAGGGTTGCTAGTTCCTTCGCCCTCCAGTGATGAGAGGAAAAGTAGTGAATCTTTTGTCCATGTAAGGTCAGAGTAATAATGAGGAGGGTTTCTGGGTTGCCAGGTTTCTCACTAACTATCCAGCTTTATGCAGAAGACTCAGGACCAGATAGGACCTGGAAGGACCAGATAGAGACAGAGGTCAAAATAACACTATCCAGCAGTATGTGTGTGTGAACTGAAATACCGTCTGTCTTTCCACCTCTCACTTTTCTGTTTTATATATGAGGATGGTAGTGGCTAGTCTTTTCTATTGCTTTTTCATTAGGACTATTGAGCAGTGAAAAAAGACATCTATTATTAAACAGCTTCTGTTTGTGTGTGTGGTTATGTAGTCTCTCTCTCTCTCTCTCTCTCTCTCTCTCTCTCTCTCTCACTCTCTCTCTCTCTCTCTCTCTCTCTCTCTCTCTCTCTATCTCTCTCTGCATAGTTTTCCTAGGGTTTCAGTTTTACAGTGTGTCTTGTATAGAAAGGTCACTAGTTTAAAGAGTGGGCTGTACAGTGAGGTGTATTACAGCTACTTTCTATTCTGGACTGTGGTTAAGGGAACCAGGTCAGTTCTGGACTGTGGTAAAGGGAACCAGGTCAGTTCTGGACTGTGGTAAAGGGAACCAGGTCAGTTCTGGACTGTGGTAAAGGGAACCAGGTCAGTTCTGGACTGTGGTAAATGGAACCAGGTCAGTTCTGGACTGTGGTAAAGGGAACCAGGTCAGTTCTGGACTGTGGCAAAGGGAACCAGGTCTGTTCTGGACTGTGGTTAAGGGAACCAGGTCAGTTCTGGACTGTGTTAAAGGGAACCAGGTCAGTTCTGGACTGTGGTAAAGGGAACCAGGTCAGTTCTGGACTGTGTTAAAGGGAACCAGGTCAGTTCTGGACTGTGGTAAAGGGAACCAGGTCAGTTCTGGACTGTGGTTAAGGGAACCAGGTCTGTTCTGGACTGTGGCAAAGGGAACCAGGTCAAATCAAATGAAATTTCCAGGTCAAATCAAAGAACTAGGACAGTTCTGGATTGTGTTAAAGGGGAAAGGGAACAAGGTCAGTTCTGGATTGTGGTAAAGGGAGAACCAGGTCAGTTCCAGGCTGTGTTCCATAATAACCCAGGCAGCATGCAGCACCAAGTGCCACCAAGCCTTTCCTGGTACAGTACAGGCTGGGTCCCAAATGACACCCTATTCCCTTTTTAGTGCACTACTCTCTGCCTCT
This sequence comes from Thymallus thymallus, assembly GCA_023634145.1. Lineage (NCBI taxonomy): Eukaryota > Metazoa > Chordata > Actinopteri > Salmoniformes > Salmonidae > Thymallus > Thymallus thymallus. Next base: position 4,170,708 of record CM042402.1, on the reverse strand, counting down.
CTCTCTCTCTCTCTCTCTCTAGCGAAAGTAGTGCACTATATAGGGAATAGGGTGTCATTTGGTGCAGTCTAATGGGTTCTTAGCTCGGTGCCTCTGGACAAATTTCCTAAAGGCCAGATTTGTCATTAACCTAAGAAATAGACTTGTAGATGTTATGTTGAATATGTCAAGTATATTGTGAATGAGTATGATATCTCCCTTCACATTGCACCAGCACGTCTACACCCAGGCCATGTAGCTCGTATTTCACCAGATCATCCACACCCAGGCCATGTAGCTCGTATTTCACCAGATCATCCACACCCAGGCCATGTGGATTGTATTTCACCATATCAATCACACCCAGGCCATGTGGCTTGTATTTCACCAGATCATCCACATCCAGGCCATGTGGCTTGTATTTCACCAGATCATCCACATCCAGGCCATGTGGCTTGTATTTCACCAGATCATCCACATCCAGGCCATGTGGCTCGTATTTCACCAGATCATCCACACCCAGGCCATGTGGCTCGTATTTCACCAGATGTCCCAAATGGCAACCTATTTGGTGCGGTAGGTAGCCTAGCGGTTAGAGCGTAGAGCGTTGGGCCAGTAGCCAAAAGGTTGATGGTTTGAATATCCGAGCAGAAAGGAGAAAAATATGTTAATGTACGTTTGAGCAACATACTTAACCCTAATTTGCTCCAGAAGCGCCATACTACTATGACTGACCCTGTAAAACAACACATTTCACTGCACCTATCTGATGTATGTGACAACATCTTTTTTTTTTATATACAGTACCAGTCCAAAGTTTGGACACACCTACTTATTCAACGTTTTTTCTTAATTTTTACTATTGTCTACATTGTAGAATAATAGTGAAGACATCAAAACTATGAAATAACAAATATGAAACCATTTAGTAACCAAATTTGTTAAACAAATCAAAATATATTTTACATTTTCTCAACCAGCTTCACCTGGAATGCTTTTCCAAAAGTTGAAGGAGTTCCCACACATGCTGAGCACTTGTTGGCTGCTTTTCCTTCACTCTGCGGTCCAACTCATTAAAACCATCTCAGTTGGGTTGAGGTCTGGGGATTGTGGAGGCCAGGTCATCTGTTGCAGCACTCCATCACTCTCCTTCTTGGTAAAATATCCTTTACACATCCTGGAGGTGTGTTGGGTCATTGTCCTGTTGAAAAACAAATGATCGTCCCTCTAAGTGCAAACCAGATGGGATGGCGTATCGCTGCAGAATGCTGTTGTAGAAATGCTGGTTAAGTCTGCCTTGAATTCTAAATCACTGTAACTCTGGGTCTTCCTTTCCTGTGGCGGTCCTCATGAGAGACAGTTTCATCATAGCACATGATGGTTTTTGCAACTGCACTTGAAGAAACTTTCAAAGATCTTGAAATGTTCTGGATTGACTGATCTTCATGTCTTGAAGTAAAGATGGAATGTTGTTTCTCTTAGCTTATTTGAACTGTTCTTGCCATGATATGGACTTGGCCTTTTACCAAATAGGGCTATCTTCTGTGTACCAACCGTACCTTGTCAAAACCCAGCTGATTGGCTCAAATGAGTTAAGAAGGGAAGAAATTGCACAAATTAACTTTTAGCAAGGCACACCTGTTAATTAAAATGCATTCCAGGTGACTACCTCACAAAGCTGGTTGAGAGAATGCCAAGAGTTTGCAAAGCTGTCTACTTTGAAGAGTCTCACATATGAAATATATTCTGATTTGTTTAAGATGGATAGATAGATAGATAGATAGATAGATAGATAGATAGATAGATAGATAGATAGATAGATAGATAGATAGATAGATAGATAGATAGATAGATAGATAGATAGATAGATAGATAGATAGATAGATAGATAGATATACTTTTTTGGGGTTACTACATGATTCCATATGTGCTATTTCATAGTTATGATGTCTTCACTATTATTCTACAATGTAGAAAATAGTAAAAAATAAACCCTGGAATGAGTAGGTGTGTCCACATTTTTGACTGGTACTGTATATATAGTGCACTACTTTTGACCAGAGCCCTATGGCCACAGGGTGCCATTTGGGACCTAGCCCCTTGATTTCTTCTCCATCTGTTGACTGGTGCCGGAGCCATTATATTAGATGGTCTGTTGATATTTAGCCGGACTGGGAGAGAGGAGAGGCATATCAGTTATGGCAGGGGACACGATTTATGGGCTGAGGGGGCCGTCGGGCCGGCAGTAGCCCAATGTCATGTGTTGTCACCAGGCTGTTGGATGATGGGAGAAAATAGGACTGATGAATGAATGACTGTTTACAGCTCTGATAGAAGTTGGTTCGCCTCCATCTCACCTCCAAAGATACTGGACTATGTATTAAAAGCTATTCGCTAATACTGAGTGTTCAGAGTTTCCCTTGGGTTCTGTATCAATTTAAGCAGTGGTGTAGTCTAGCACTTTGGCTAGTATCGTCAAAACCTACCAGGGGGAGGCATGTTTCAATTAGGAGGCATCGTCTGATGGAATAGTTCCAATACAAGATGCCTCCACACATAATAACATAATACAAAATTATGAGCATGTAGCTATTAGCATAACAATGATATCTCCATCACAAGACACAGTCAGAGAGACTCTTTTTTTAGCATAGATGTGCAGTTGGGTGACTAAATAGATCCTGTGGATTCTCTCACGATTGATCACTCTCAGGCAGGCGGTGGAATCACTGTCAGAGGCAGTCGGTGGAATCACTGTCAGAGGCAGGTGGTGGAATCACTGTCAGAGGCAGGCAGTGGAATCACTGTCAGAGGCAGGTGGTGGAATCACTGTCAGAGGCAGGTGGTGGGGACGGTGGAATCACTGTCAGAGGCAGGCGGTGGAATCACTGTCAGAGGCAGGCGGTGGAATCACTGTCAGAGGCAGGCGGTGGAATCACTGTCAGAGGCTGGCGGTGGAATCACTGTCAGAGGCAGGTGGTGGAATCACTGTCAGAGGCAGGTGGTGGAGACGGTGGAATCACTGTCAGAGGCAGGCGGTGGAATCACTGTCAGAGGCAGGTGGTGGAATCACTGTCAGAGGCAGGCGGTGGAATCACTGTCAGAGGCAGGTGGTGGAGACGGTGGAATCACTGTCAGAGGCAGGCGGTGGAATCACTGTCAGAGGCAGGTGGTGGAATCACTGTCAGAGGCAGGCGGTGGAATCACTGTCAGAGGCAGGCGGTGGAATCACTGTCAGAGGCTGGCGGTGGAATCACTGTCAGAGGCAGGTGGTGGAATCACTGTCAGAGGCAGGTGGTGGAGACGGTGGAATCACTGTCAGAGGCAGGTGGTGGAATCACTGTCAGAGGCAGGTGGTGGAATCACTGTCAGAGGCAGGCGGTGGAATCACTGTCAGAGGCAGGCGGTGGAATCACTGTCAGAGGCAGGCGGTGGAATCACTGTCAGAGGCAGGCGGTGGAATCACTGTCAGAGGCTGGCGGTGGAATCACTGTCAGAGGCAGGTGGTGGAATCACTGTCAGAGGCAGGTGGTGGAGACGGTGGAATCACTGTCAGAGGCAGTGAGAGAGAGAGAGAGAGAGACAGACAGAGAAGAGAGAGAGAGAGAGAGAGAGACTGAGAGGCAGAGAGAGAGAGAGAGAGATAAAGAAGCAGATATAGAGAGGGAGGCAGATAGAGAGAGACTACCAGGTGTGAAACAGGGAGGAGACTCAGGGGGTATGCTAATTTGGTATAGAGCAGACCTAACCCACTCTATTAAATTAGTCAAAACAGGAACATTTTACATCTGGCTAGAAATTAATAAGGAAATTATCTTAACAGAGAAAAATGTCTTCCTGTGTGCTGCCTATATCAACCCAACAGAACCCCCATACTTTAACGATGACAGCTTCTCCATCCTTGAGGGGGAAATCAACCATTTCCAGGCCCAGGGACATGTACTAGTCTGTGGCGACCTAAATGTCAGAAATTGACAAGAACCTGACATCCTCAGCACACATGGGGACAAACACCTCCCTGGAGGTGACAGCATTCCCTCCCCCATATGCCCCCCTAGGCACAACTACGACAACATAACCAACAAAAACGGGTCACAACTCCTGCAGCTCTGTTGCACGCTGGGTATGTACATAGTCAATTGTAGGCTCCGAGGGGACTCCTATGGTAGGTACACCTATAGCTCATCCCTTGACAGTAGTACCGTAGACTACTTTATCAGATCACAGCAAAATCACACTCTACTTGAACAGAGCTATGCTCAATCATGAGGCATCAAAGTCAAAGGAACTGAATAATATTAAAAATGCTATAGATAGATAGATAGATAGATAGATAGATAGATAGATAGATAGATAGATAGATAGATAGATAGATAGATAGATAGATAGATAGATAGATAGATAGATAGATAGATAGATAGATAGATAGATAGATAGATAGATAGATAGATAGATAGATAGATAGAACTATTGTACAGACAGATTATTTCACTTATAATTCACTACATCACAATTCCAGTGGGTCAGAAGTTTACATACACTAAGTTGACTGTGCCTATAAACAGCTTGGAAAATTATGTTATGGCTTTAGAAGCTTCTGATAGGTTAATTGACATCATTTGAGTCAATTGGAGGTGTACCTGTGGATGTATTTCAAGGCCTACCTTCAAACTCAGTGCCTCTTTGCTCGACATTATGGGAAAATCAAAAGCATGGGAGCAACCCTTTCCACATCCATCCCCTGTATAGGGACTGCAGTCGGTTGGGCCTTGGTTCTCCTGAAATCCACCACCATCTCCTTTATTTTGCTGATGTTGAGCTGAAGGTGGTTCTGCTCACACCACACCACAAAGTCATTGATTGTGCTCCTGTACTCCTCCTCCTGCCCACCCCTGATGCACCTTACAATTGTTGAGTCATCCGAGAACTTCTTTAGGTGGCATGTTTCAGAGTTATATCTGAAGTCCGAGGTGTAGAGGGTGAACAGGAAGGGGGACAGGACCGTTCCCTACGGAGCCCCTGTGTTGCTCACTGCCCGTTCTGACACACAGCTCTGTAGCCGCACAAATTGTGGCCTACCGGTCAGGTAGTCCGGAACCTAGGAGACTAAGGGTGCTTCCACTTTCATCCTCCTCATCTTCTCACCCAGTAGCAGGGGCTGAATGGTGTTGAAGGCACTGGAGAAGTAAAAAAACATAATCCTCATTGTGCTACCTGCGTTCTCCAGGTGAGAGTAGGCCCTCTGCAGAAGGTAGATGCATCATCCACCCTAATGTTGCGATGGTATGCGAACTGCAGGGGGTCCAGTGATGTACACACCAGGGGTCTGAGGTGAGGGTATGTGGCCTGGGGAGCTGGAGGGGAGGTGGACAAAGCCAATATCGGTCTGCCCACAGTTGGACTTTATGAAGCCAGTGATATTTCTCATACCCTTCCACACCTCTATCACCTGGCTCTGCCTCAGATTGTCCTCCATCTTCTCCTTATACATTCTCTTCCCCTCAGCAATCCGCAACTTCAGCTCCTTCTGGACGCATTTCAATTAGTCTTTGTCCCCCTCCTTGAAGGCCCTCTTCTTCTCATTCAGCAGGGCCTTCAGGTCGCTGGTGAATCAGTGTTTATTATTTGGATGGAGTGAATGTAGTGTGGAAACCTACCAAAAAACAGCTAGGCAACAACAAATTCAATCCTTTTAGACAACTTCCTGGACAAAATATTCCACTGAAAATCTAAACAGTATATTTGACCTCTCAACTTCCCTATCAAATCAAAAAATGTCAAACAGAAAACCGAAGAAAATTAACAGCAATGACAAATGGTTTGATGAAGAATGCAAAAACCTAAGAAAGCTATTGAGAAACCTATCCAACCAAAAACATAGAGACCCAGAAAACCTGAGCCTACGCCTTCAATATGGTGAATCACTAAAACAATACAGAAATACACTACGGAAAAAGAAGGAACACCACATCAGAAATCAGCTCAATGTAATTGAAGAATCCATAGACCACTTCTGGGAAAACACTAAACAAACAACAACACGAAGAGCTATCAACAACACGAGTAGCCTCAGCCAGCTGGTTCAGAGAGCCCAATCCAAATGGAGATGTATGGATAAACTACTTCTCCAATCTTATTGGCTCTATAAGAAAGAACAAATAGCAAATAAATATACATGATCAACTATTAAACACTACCAGAACCCACTGGATTCTCCAATTACATTGAATGAACTACAGGACAAAATACAAACCCTCCAACCCAAAAAGGCCTGTGGTGTTGATGGTATCCTCAATGAAATTATAAAATATACCGACAACACATTCCAATTGGCTATACTTAAACTCTTTAACATCATCCTTAACTCTGGCATCTTCCCCAATATTTAGAAACAAGAACACCCCAATCCACTAAAGTGGAGACACATTTGACCCCAATAACTAGCGTGGGATATGGGTCAACAGCAACCTTGGGAAAATCCTCTGCATTATCATTAACAGCAGACTAGTTCATTTCCTCAGTGAAAACAATGTACTGAGCAAATGCCAAATTGGCTTTTTACCAAATGACCATACAACAGACCACGAATTCACCCTGCACACCCTAATTGACAAACAAACAAACCAGAACAAAGGCAAAGTCTTCTCATTCTTTGTTGATTTCAAAAAAGCCTTTGACTCAATTTGGCTTGAGGGTCTGCTATAAAAATGGATGGAAAGTGGTGTTGGGTGAAAAACATACAACATTATAAAATCCATGTACACAAACAACAATTGTGCGGTTAAAATTGGCTAAAAACACACTTTCTTTACACAGGACCGTGGGTTGAGACAGGGATGCAGCTTAAACCCCACCCTCTTCAACATATGTATTAACAAATTGGCGAGGGAACTAGAACAGTCTGCAACACCAGGCCTCACCCTACTAGAATAAGAAGTCAAATGTCTACTGTTTGCTGATGATCTGGTGCTTCTGTCACCAACCAAGGAGGGCCTACAGCAGCACCTAGATATGCTGCACAGATTCTGACAGACCTGGGCCCTGACAGTACTTAATAAGACAAACATAATGGTGTTCCAAAAAAGGTCAAGTCACCAGGACCACAAATACAAATTCCATCTAGACACCGTTGCCCTAGAACAGACAAAGAACTATACATACCTCAGCCTAATCCTCATAAACACAGGTAACTTCCACAAAGCTGTGAACGATCTGAGAGACAAGGCAAGAAGGGCCTTCTATGCCATCAAAAGGAACATAAAACTCAACATCCCAATTACGATCTGGCTAAAAATACTTGAATCAGTTCTAGAACCCATTGCCCTTTATGGTTGTGAGGTCTGGGGTTCCGCTCACCAACCAAGAATTCACAAAATGGAACAAACACCCAATTGAAACTCTGCATGTAGAATTCTACAAAAAATATACTTTGTGTACAACGCAAAACCCCATACAATGTATGCAGAGCAGAGTTAGGACTATACCCGCTAGTTATCAAAACCAGAAAAGAGCTATTCAATTCTACAACCACCTAAAAGGAAGCTAAGGCCACACATTCCACCACAAAGCCTTCACCTACAGAGAGATTAACCTAGAGAAGAGTAGCCTCAGCCAGCTGGTTCAGAGAGCCCCAGGACTGAAAAAATGACTGACCCCAAATTTAAGAAAATCCTTTACAATGTACAAACTCAATTGAGAGAGGCTCAAGAGAGAGAGAAGACAGGCTATGTGCCCACTGCCCATAAAATGAGGTTTAAACTGAGCTACACTTCCTAACCTCCTGCCAAATGTATGACCTCAATAGAGACACGTATTTCCCAAAGATCACACAGAACCACTAAGAATTTGAATACAAATCAAGCATTGATACTTCGATATCAAAATACCACTGTGTACAATCACAGCAGCAAGATTTGTGTCCTGTCGCCATGAGAACAGGGCAACCAATAGAACACAAACAACATTGTAAATACCACCCATATTTATCTGTTTTTTTATCATGTCCTTTCATACTTCAACTATTTGCACATTGTTAGAACACTGTACATAGACAATAATATAATATTTTTAATGTCCATATTCATTTAAAACTTTTGTGAGTGTAAAGTTTACTGTTAATTTCTAATTGTTTTTTGTTCATGTTGTTTTGTGTCTTCTCACTTTTGTTTAGTGTTTATTTAACTCTGGTTTGAACTGGGTGCATATGGTTCCATGCAATGATGTATATATACACTAAATGACTGACAGAAGCCATTGCACCTTCTTGGCACTCCCCAACCAATGTATTAAATATTTTGGATCTGTAGAAATGTATTTATTAATGGCTACATTTGTTTTTGCAACATTTATTATATTACAGACACCTTAATGCATACTTTTAGATTATATTATGTGTGCTAAACATACAAATATATAAAATATACAATAATTTTCCTTGAAGTATATATTTTTTTAGAGTACTAATGTTACTGTCCCCAATACAACAAACAACTACTTAAATACATGTCATTTTATCCATGAAACATTTAATTGAAATACTGTAGAATTCCATTCATTCCTATGGACGACTGCTTCTTCTGAGGAGTGCCAATATGGCCGACCGGTGGCTTCAAAGCCTCTCATTGGCCAATACATAGCTCCAGCAATCCAGGGTTTACATACATCGTTGGGTCCATGCCAATCTTAACCAGGCATTAGTTCAGAGGATAACATAGCTGAAATACATCCGTTAAGAATGTATTCACACACAGAACCAACCCCCCGAGCCATATATTTAGAAGATATATTTAATCTAAATATATGGCTCTGCCCACCCACTTCTATAGACACAGACAGTGGCTCCAGGAGGGACAGTTGACTGATTGTCCTGTTAAATGCTTTATGGTGGTTTATGGTGGTTTATGGTAAGCTACTAAGGGTGTTACTACAGCATTAAGACACATCCAAATGTTTAGGGCTGTAATGAATAAGGTTCTGGATTTCTGCTGTTTTGGTCTCATCTGACCAGAACTGGGGTAAAATACTACTGAAGATATTTCTGTTAGTTTGAGTGTATGCTTTAGTAACATCGGTAGTACCACAAACCAGGAAGAGTGTTGTCAAACCCACTAATTAAAATATATTTAGTGGTGTCCTCCTCACATTTGGGACATAGAGTGGAGTGTCTGTTTGTTGCGTCTTTGTGTAAGGGTATGGAGTGTGTGTGTGTGTGTGTTCTGGTGGTATGCAGTTTGTGTGCCAAGTACAGGAGAATTGGAATGGTACTTTGACCTTTGAGGCTTGATATTTTTGGCACTGGTGAGGGTGATGAAACAGTCTGTAACTTGCCTGGCACAGAGACCGTGACAGCAGCCCCTACTGTTACAGTGGTATTCAGTCATTTATTTGTAGTGTATTACAGTGCAGTTATGTTATGTCGACTACATTCAGTGCTTCACACAAGAAAAGGGTCTCTGCCTCACAATTCGTTGTTGTGCACTCTTAGAAACAAGGGTTCTTGGGGTTCTATATAGAACCTTTAAATAGTTTTTTTCCCTCATCAATCTACACACAATACCCCATAATGACAAAGTAAAAACTGGTTTGTAGACCTAATGGGGATTTAAGCAAACAACAGCTAACAAAAGCTAACACAGTCACATCAAACTCTGAAATGACAGCTAACTAGCTCCCTTTTAATTTGTTTGAGCTATTTTACTTTTACTTTTATATCCATATTAATGATGCTGCTGCAAAATTGATAGCTGACGACACCGTTAACTCTCTATGGGGGAACCGGATTCACATTGTGCAACGTTGTTACTGAGGTCTGAGTGGCAAACAGCAAGGTTCATACAAAGCTGTGCTGTTGCAAACTAAATACTAGCTGAAGCAAGATGAACAATTTGGTTTAATTAAAGCATACTTAAAAAAGGGTTCTCTATAGATGGATGGATAGATAGATAGATAGATAGATAGATAGATAGATAGATAGATAGATAGATAGATAGATAGATAGATAGATAGATAGATAGATAGATAGATAGATAGATAGATAGATAGATAGATAGATAGATAGATAGACTAATCTTCCAAGAGTTCTTAAACATTGATATGGTTAACTATACTATACAGGTCGATGGCAGAGAAAGATACTTAAATAGCTAAATGTGCGTATGATATAAGTGAGGCTAATAATAGTTTACTTAATATACAGTCTGGTTAAATGTACAGGTAAGTGAATATTTGCATGGTTAAATGAACTGTACAGGTAAATGACAGGAATAGACACTTAAATATCTAAGTGTGCGTAAGTTCAGTCCAATAATTACTCACAATATTGCATGTGATATGATATAACAACTGTACATGAATATGTACAGTTGAAGTCGGAAGTTTACATACACCTTAGACAAATACATTTAATTCCTAACATTTAATCCTACTAAAAATTCCCTGTCTTAGGTCAGTTAGGATCACCACTTTATTTTAAAGAATAATAGTAGACAGAATCATTTATTTAAGCTTTTATTTCTTTCATCACATTCCCAGTGGGTCAGAAGTTTACATTCACTCAATTAGTATTTGGTAGCATTGCCTTTAAATTGTTTAACTTGGGTCAAAAGTTTTGGGTAGCCTTCCACAAGCTTCCACAATAAGTTGGGTGAATTTTGGCCCATTCCTCCTGACAGAACTGGTGTAACTGAGTCAGGTTTGTAGGCCTCCTTGCTCTCACACGCTTTTTCAGTTCTGCCCACAAATGTTCTATAGGATTGAGGTCAGGGCTTTGTGATGGCCACTCCAATACCTTGACATTGTTGTCCTTAAGCCATTTTGCCACAAGTTTGGAAGTATGCTTTGGGTCATTGTCCATTTGGAAGACCCATTTGTGACCAAGCTTTAACTTCCTCACTGATGTCTTGAAATGTTTCTTCAATATTTCCACATAATTTTCCTTTCTCATGATGCCATCTATTTTGTGAAGTGCACCAGTCCCTCCTGCAGCAAAGCACCCCCACAACATGATGCTGCCACCCCCCGTGCTTCACAGTTGGGATGGTGTTCTTCAGCTTGCAAGCCTCCCCCTTTTTCCTCCAAACATAACGATGGTCATTATGGCCAAACAGTTCTATTTTTGTTTCATCAGACCAGAGGACATTTCTCCAAAAACTACTATCTTTGTCCTCATGTGTAGTTACAAACCGTAGTGTGGCTTTTTTATGGCGGTTTTGGAGCAGTGGCTTCTTCCTTGCTGAGCTGCCTTTCAGGTTATGTCGATATAGGACTCGTTTTTACTGGATATAGATACTTTTGTACCTGTTTCCTCCAGCATCTTCACAAGTTCCTTTGCTGTTCTGGGATTGATTTGCACTTTTCGCACCAAAGTACGTTCATCTCTAGGAGACAGAACGCGTCTCCTTCCTGAGCGGTATGACGGCTGTGTGTTCCCATGGTGTTTATACTTGCGTACTATTGTTTGTACAGATGAACGCGGTACCTTCAGGCATTTGGAAATTGCTCTCTAGGATGAACCAGACTTGTGGAGGTCTACAATTAATTTTGGTTCTCCTGAAGTCCACAACCATCTCCTTTGTTTTGCTGATGTTGAGCTAAAGGCGGTTCTGCTCACACCACACCACAAAGTAATTGATTGTGCTCCTGTACTCCTCCTCCTGCCCACCCCTAATGCTCCCTACAATTGCGGAGTCATCCGAGAACTTCTTTAGGTGGCATGTTTCAGAGTTATATCTGAAGTCCGAGGTGTAGAGGGTGAACAGGAAGGGGGACAGGACCGTTCCCTGGGGGGCCCCTGTATTGCTCACTGCCCGTTCTGACACACAGCTCTGTAGCCGCACAAATTGTGGCTACCGGTCAGGTGGTCCGTGACCCAGGAGAATAAGGGTGCTTCCACTTTCATCCTCCTCATCTTCTCACCCAGTAGCAGGGGCTGAATGGTGTTGAAGGCACTGGAGAAGTATAAAAACATAACCCTCACAGTGCAACCTGCGTTGTCCAGGTGAGAGTAGGCCCTCTGCAGAAGGTAGATGATTGCATCATCCACCCCGATGTTGCACTGGTATGCGAACTGCAGGGGGTCCAGTGATGTACACACCAGGGGTCTGAGGTGAGCGAGGACTAACCTTTCCAGGGTCTTCTTGATGTGGGATGTTAGCGCTAATTGAAGCAAACAGTCTTAGATTTAAAAAAAAAAAGGGTTCTATATAGAACATTTTGGTCAATTCAAATTGAACTGCCATTCTGATTCAAAAACCAACTGTTCCATAAAGATGTCAGCCAGGCAACAACAGATACTGTACTGTTCCATAAAGAAGTCAGCCAGGCAACAACAGATACTGTACTGTTCCATAAAGAAGTCAGCCAGGCAACAACAGATACTGTACTGTTCCATAAAGAAGTCAGCCAGGCAACAACAGATACTGTACTGTTCCATAAAGTAGTCAGCCAGGCAACAACAGATACTGTACTGTTCCATAAAGAAGTCAGCCAGGCAACAACAGATACTGTACTGTTCCATAAAGAAGTCAGCCAGGCAACAACAGATACTGTACTGTTCCATAAAGAAGTCAGCCAGGCAACAACCCATACTGTACTGTTCCATAAAGAAGTCAGCCAGGCAACAACCCATACTGTACTGTTCCATAAAGAAGTCAGCCAGGCAGCAACCCATACTGTACTGTTCCATAAATAAGTCAGTCAGGCAACAACCCACATTGTACTGTTCCATAAAGAAGTCAGCCATACAACAACCCATACTGTACTGTTCCATAAAGAAGTCAGCCAGAGTTGGTACCAAGATTGATGTGGGTCATTATTCAAACAGAGATTCCTCCCTGGCCACCCATGCATATTTCCAAACTATGTTTGCATATAATGACAATAAAAAGTACAAACTATGCTGGTATTCTTTTGTCCATGATTGAATTGTTTATTATTTTATATTCATAGCAAAAAATACAACTATTTATTAGTAGTAGCCATAATTCATAAATGCCACCATACAGGGTTCTATATGGAACCAATTCTGTTTCAGTGAAGAAGAACCCTTGGGTTCCAAATGCTGTAGAACCTTTAGGGTTTTTTAGGTTGAAGCAAGCGATAAAACTTTTTTGTTCTAAATGGAAACTTTTTTTCTATGAGTGTGGTGACACTTAATGATTCATTTGTGGAGTTTTTGTGTGGTTTAATAAGTCTTTTTTTCTGATTGAAGGTGATGTTTAAGTGATCTACAGTGCACTTACATTTTGAACATTCAGTCCTTCACCGTCTCTATTCAACAGGTGTTCCCATTGGAGTTTATGAAGGAATCTAAACATAGGCTATGTCAGTCACCATGTCCAGTAGTAATGCAAGCCATACCATAACATTTTGAAGTACAGTAGTTCACCCTATAAAGTTTGGACAGTCTTGCTCTATAGCCATCTTCTTTCATCATTGTATAGTGTTGAATTGAAATAATAGCTCTTCACAAAACACCTTGTTCCATATCACTCTTTGGATTCCTATTCTGGATTCTTGTTCTGGATTCCTGTTCTGGATTCCTGATCTGGATTCCTGTTCTGAATTCCTGTTATGGATTCCTGTTCTGGATTCCTGTTCTGGATTCCTGTTCTGGATTCCTATTCTGAATTCCTGTTCTGGATTCCTGTTCTGAATTCCTATTCTGGATTCCTGTTCTGAATTCCTGTTCTGGATTCCTGTTCTGGATTCCTGTTCTGCATTCCTGTTCTGGACTCCTGTTCTAGAGATCGGATGTCACATATGATATCCTCACGTATCGCTTCCTCCCGACCCAGAAAGAGAAGCTGTACATTCCCGACGCTCACATAGCGAGTGCAGAGTAGAGGACAGCTCATCAGACCCCTGCCATGCTCTCATTGTTACAATGTTTCCCTCCCACCTGGGTTCAAATAGTATTCAAAATCTTCAAAAAATGTGTGCCTTTGACTTAAGCCTGTCTGGAGTGGATGGTTCCATTGCGCTTGAAAAGATCTATCTAGCACAGTTGAAGTATGTGGAAGATTTCAGATTCTGGTTGAACCCAGGTCTGGTTTAATTTCCCCTTTTATCAGGGACCTTTTGTGACTCAAATTCCTAAGACATTCCTTACTTACTTCATGCTCTGAATAGCTGCTCCCAGGACAGTTTGGTTGATTTTCCATTAATGATTTGCTAGCAGGACGTAAGAGGAAAGAAAGGGAAAGGAATGGGGGGATACTAGTCAGTTGTACAACTGAATGCATTCAAATGAAATGTGTCTTCCGCATTTTACCCAACCAGAACTGATCTTAAATCAGTTGTTAGTGACTGAGACCTAAGGCTCTTCTGAAGGTGACTCTGAAACATGCCACGGTCATCACCAGCTCAGCTCTCCCTCCCACTCCTCCTCTCACTCCCTCTCTCTACTCCTCTCCCTTTCTCTCCCTCCCTCTCTTCTCCTCTCCTTCTCTCTCCCTCCCTCTCTCTCCTCCTCTCCCTCCCTCTCCTTCCCTCTCTCTCCTCCTCTCCCTCCCTCTCCCTCCCTCTCTCTCCTCCTCTCCCTCCCTCTCTCTCTCTCTCTCTCTCTCTCTCTCTCTCTCCCTCTCTCTCCCTCCCTCTCTCTCCTCTCTCTCCCTCTCTCTCCCTCCCTCTCTCTCCTCTCCCTCCCTCTCTCTCCTCTCTCTCCCTCCCTCTCTCTCCTTTCCCTCCCTCTCTCTCCTCTCCCTCCTCTCTCATGTAGTCATGTAGTGTATATAAACAGTACTAAAATGTGACCGACCGGCTTGATTCGGTCTTATGTATGTTTTTTTTAGAGACTCAGAGCTAGAAAATTGTATATCATACAATACAGCTGAGGAACAATTGGAGAGTAATTCTGCTTTGAAAGTTCAGAAACTTGTAACTTCACTTTTGAGAAAATGGCCCTGGAAAGTTTTGGTACACCTACTAAAGAGTTCTTTTTGTCTCCACCCATTCAGAATCATTCACACCCTCTTCAGCTTTAGCCCCACCCATCTCTTTAAGGATTCACATGTGAAGCCATGTACTAAACAAGCAAAGATTTTTATACTACGGGTGTGTTTGTAAATTTTATCTGGAGTGCCAGAGGGTGCTCTGGGCGTTCGTAAACTCAGAGCGTTGTCAGATTGTCAGTCCGTAAATTCTTGGAGCGCTGAGAGCACACACTGGACATTCTGACCGAGGAGTAGGGATGATCCGACCGTTCTGACCTAACAACAGCAGTCAAGCACCCAAGCTAACTGGCTAAGGTTAGCTAGCTTGCTAGCTACTTTCAGACACAAATGAGAGAACACCTCACTCTGACCATTTTACTTGCCCCAGCAGAGCTGGTTATGCTGTTTTCATGTTATCCAGAGCATTGGGGACTGTAACTGTGCTGCTGGCAACAATTTAACTATACTTTTTTGCCAACATTTACTGACATCGGCCATATTCAACGGGTGTTGAGCATTCGTAAATTCGTCAGTTATTCTGCGCTCTGGCACACTCAGACGAGAGTGCTCTGAAATTGTAGTAGATAGCGAATTTACCAGCTACATCTATCGACAGTTGTCACAGTGACATCAGGAACATTCTATTGAAATGGTTACTTGCATAGTGGAGTCTTTTGTTTAGACATGTAGCTAGCTAGCTAAACAATGAACCATAATCCCAACTCATAACGTTACTACCCTGCTTTATTCTGCACGTAGCTAACCAACCAGGTTCAATGTTAGCTAGCTAACATTAGGCTATAACTATCAATGCAAATGGCTCTAAGATACAAATACTTTTACTACACAGATCATACGAGTAACTAGCTAACTTTAACTTGAAATGAAAACAACTTTCTGACTAAATTAGAAACTATCTGATAATGTACCTAGCTAGACTATCTTACCCGAATACATTGATGGATGCTTCTCGTTCTCTGTCATGGATGCCATGGTTGTAATCCGGAGGCAGGCGTTTTCTCCATCTCTTTAGCCATCACACTCTAATTCCACTGATTTTAGAACTCCGTCCTCCAGGAAGTGGAGAGCAACACTTATGCAGGTCTACTACGTGATATCTTTAAAACGCAGCGTTAGAAAGGATAACATGCCCATACTGACCAGCTCATGTTATAGACAGAATCGTTCTACATGGCAGACCAATCCGAATTCATCTCTCGGCATGTCCAGCCCACTCATTATATCAGCCAATCATGGCTAGCGGGGAGGTTGCTGTCTTTTTCCATGGCTAAACCAAATAGGCTCATAATTTAACTATTTTATTTGTATTTACAGATGGCATACAAGTTTGTTATTAAGGCACATGGATGTTCACATGTACCAGAAGGCATTATATGTTGACGTTTCTTTCCTATAAGTTGACGTTTATTTCCTATATGTTCAAGTTTATTTCCGATATGTTGGAGATATGTCGACCTCTTCACTGGTTCCTACTGTATTCGTCTCTGTAGACTAGACCTCTCACTGGTTCCTAGTGGACTGGTCTCTGTAGACTAGACCTCTTCAGTGGTTCCTACTGTATTCGTCTCTGTAGACTAGACCTCTCACTGGTTCCTAGTGGACTGGTCTCTGTAGACTAGACCTCTCACTGGTTCCTAGTGGACTGGTCTCTGTAGACTAGACCTCTTCACTGGTTCCTACTGTATTCGTCTCTGTAGACTAGACCTCTTCACTGGTTCCTAGTGGACTGGTCTCTTTAGACTAGACCTCTTCACTGGTTCCTACTGTACGTCTCTGTAGACTAGACCTCTCACTGGTTCCTACTGTATTCGTCTCTGTAGACTAGACCTCTTCAGTGGTTCCTAGTGGACTGGTCTCTGTAGACTAGACCTCTCACTGGTTCCTACTGTATCCGACTCTGTAGACTAGACCTCTTCACTGGTTCCTACTCTATTTGTCTCTGTAGACTAGACCTCTCACTGGTTCCTACTGTATTCGTCTCTGTAGACTAGACCTCTTCAGTGGTTCCTACTGTATTCGTCTCTGTAGACTAGACCTCTTCACTGGTTCCTACTCTATTTGTCTCTGTAGACTAGACCTCTCACTGGTTCCTACTGTATTCGTCTCTGTAGACTAGACCTCTTCAGTGGTTCCTACTGTATCCGTCTCCGTAGACTAGACCTCTTCACTGGTTCCTAGTGGACTGGTCACTGTAGACTAGACCTCTCACTGGTTCCTACTGTATTCGTCTCTGTAGACTAGACCTCTTCAGTGGTTCCTACTGTATTTGTCTTTGTAGACTAGACCTCTTCAGTGGTTCCTACTGTATTCGTCTCTGTAGACTAGACCTCTTCACTGGTTCCTAGAGTACAAATAAATATGGGTTGTATTTACAATGGTGTTTGTTCTTCACTGGTTGCCCTTTTCTTGTGGCAACAGGTCACACATCTTACTGCTGTGATGGAACACTGTGGTATTTCACCCAGTAGATATGGAAGTTTATCAAAATTGGGTTTGTTTTTTAATTATTTGTGGAACTGTGTAATCTGAGGGAAATATGTGTCTCTAATATGGTCCTACATTTGGCAGGAGGTTAGGAAGTACAGCTCAGTTTCCACCTCATTTTGTGGGCAGTGTGCACATAGCCTGTCTTCTCTTGAGAGCCAGGTCTGCCTACGGCAGCCTTTCTCAATAGCAAGGCTATGCTCACTGAGTCTGTACATAGTCAAAGCTTTACTTAAGTCTGGGTCAGTCACAGTGGTCAGGTATTCTGCCACTGTGTACTCTCTGTAATTCTGCTCTGCATGCATTATTTGGTGTTTTTCGTTGAGGATATTCTGCATGCAGAGTCTCAATTTGGTGTTTTAGCAAGAGTCCTAATTGGTATGTCGAATTTTATGTCTCTCTCCCTCTCTCTCTCTCCCTCTCTCTCTGTCTCTCTCTGTAATAATGTGCAGTATACTGTATAAAAATGTGCAGTATACTGTATAATAATGTGCAGTATACTGTATAATAATGTGCAGTATACTGTATAATAATGTGCAGTATAGTTCAACCTCACCTGCTGTTTATTAAACTAACTGCTACTGTTTGTTTTTGATTGTTGTCTTGCTTGGAATAGCGATTTTTACACTGTAAAATATGACTTACCTCCTCTGTTGTAACTTGAATACAATGCTATTGAATAACTATATTGAAATGCTGTACAGTAAATGATCACGACAATGCTTTTTATAATGATGAACTCATGAATGTTGTTGTTTATCTTTACAGAACAACACGTCGTGGAGACCAGAATCCTGTCAGGAGTGTACCTGCTATAGTGACATCACCCTCTGTAAACCTGCTACCTGCCTCAACCCACACTGTGACTTCCAGAGGGTAAGATATAATACAGAGAGGGAGGGAGGGAGGGAGAGACGGGGGAGGGAGAGACGTGGGAGGGAGGGATTGGGGGAGGGAGGGAGGGAGGGGTGAACAATGAATTAATTAATGAACAAACAAACAAATGAATAAGTAATTGAATGAATAGCTGGGTGTCTTATAAACACTTCCTCCATCCTCACCTCTCTCTTCTGCTTTGTAATATAGATATAAAGCTAACAACTGTCTGGGCATCCCATCCAACCTCCCCTCTCCCCTGAGACATCCCTTCCAACATCCCCTCTCCCCTGAGTTATCCCATCCAACCTCCCCTCTCACCTGAGACATCCCATCCAACCTACCCTCTCCCCTGAGACATCCCGTCCAACCTACCCTCTCCCCTGAGACATCCCGTCCAATCTCCCCTCTCCCCTGAGACATCCCGTCCAACCTACCCTCTCCCCTGAGACATCCCGTCCAATCTCCCCTCTCCCCTGAGACATCCCGTCCAATCTCCCCTCTCCCCTGAGACATCCCGTCCAACCTACCCTCTCCCCTGAGACATCCCGTCCAACCTCCCCTCTCCCCTGAGACATCCCGTCCAACCTCCCCTCTCCCCTGAGACATCCCGTCCAACCTCCCCTCTCCCCTGAGACATCCCATCCAACCTCCCCTCTCCCCTGAGTTATCCCATCCAACCTCCCCTCTCCCCTGAGTTATCCCATCCAACCTCCCCTCTCCCCTGAGTTATCCCATCCAACCTCCCCTCTCCCCTGAGACCACTATCAATGCCTAATGAATTCTGCTCCACTGACTGGCAGGCCAATGATAATTTAATGAGCCATTAAGGCCACCAAACCATGTCTTCTATCAGATCTCCTCCCCACCATAGTAGAGAGATTTGATGATGAACACAGGCTCTTCAATATTTTAGTTTCTGAACATTCAATATTTTCCTTATGTCATTAATTTCAAAATGATAGCAATTACTTGTCCCTCATTCCTCTCTGTTCTATGTATTCCCTGTCCCTCATTCCTCTCTGTTCTATGTATTCCCTGTCCCTCATTCCTCTCTGTTCTATGTATTCCCTGTCCCTCATTCCTCTCTGTTCTATGTATTCCCTGTCCCTCATTCCTCTCTGTTCTATGTATTCCCTGTCCCTCATTCCTCTCTGTTCTATGTATTCCCTGTCCCTCATTCCTCTCTGTTCTATGTATTCCCTGTCCATTTGTTGGTCGTTTTCCCTGGAGGGTTAGAATAACAAAAGAAAGACAGACAGAATGTTCTGGATGGTGTGTGATGCAGATGGGGAGATTGGGGATCAGCGTACTGTGTGCATCCTTTCTCTGGAACACCCAGTATGTCCGTTCATTTCAATTCCAGTCAATTCAGGAAGTTAACCAAATTCCAAATTTGGATTTTCCTGAATTTAATTGAAATAGAATTGATCTTAACCCTGGTTCACAGTTTATTTTCTAATTCAGTTTAAATAAATCATCATAAATCATGTTCCTTGTCCTTTTACATGTTTCTCTAAAGGGTAATAATAATAGACCAACAGAAAAAGAGCACTTCTCTTTCCATCCTGCAGTAACATGGTTGTAAACTAAAGGGCACTAATTCATACTTTATTCCCTCTGTGTGTCTCCTCAGGGAGAGCAGTTGAGGATCCCTCCCAACCAGTGTTGTCCAGAGTGCCTGCCCCCCTCTCAGGGCTCTTGTCAGCATGAAGAAGCTGTTTATGGGGTCAGTAAGTGACACGGTCCGCTGTGGAGGACCAGAGAAAATATCTGTCTTCCTTTTCCTATCCTCTGTCCCCTCCTCTCTCTCTGTCCCCTCTCCTCTCTCCTCTCCTCTCTCTGTCCCCTCCTCTCTCTGTCCCCTCCTCTCTCCCCTCTCCTCTCTCTCTGTCCCCTCCTCTCTCCTCTCCTCTCTCTGTCCCCTCCTCTCTCTCTGTCCCCTCCTCTCTCCCCTCTCCTCTCTCTGTACCCTCCTCTCTCTCTGTCCCCTCCTCTCTCTCTGTCCCCTCCTCTCTCCTCTCCTCTCCTCTCTCTCTGTCCCCTCCTCTCTCCTCTCCTCTCTCTCTGTCCCCTCCTCTCTCCTCTCCTCTCTCTCTGTCCCCTCCTCTCTCCTCTCCTCTCTCTGTCCCCTCCTCTCTCCTCTCCTCTCTCTCTGTCCCCTCCTCTCTCCTCTCCTCTCTCTCTGTCCCCTCCTCTCTCTCTGTCCCCTCCTCTCTCCTCTCCTCTCTCTCTGTCCCCTCCTCTCTCCTCTCCTCTCTCTGTCCCCTCCTCTCTCCTCTCCTCTCTCTCTCTGTCCCCTCCTCTCTCCTCTCCTCTCTCTCTGTCCCCTCCTCTCTCTCTGTCCCCTCCTCTCTCCTCTCCTCTCCTCTCTCTCTGTCCCCTCCTCTCTTCTCTCCTCTCTCTGTCCCCTCCTCTCTCCTCTCCTCTCCTCTCTCTCTGTCCCCTCCTCTCTCCTCTCCTCTATAGGTCCCCTCCTCTCTTCTCTCCTCTCTCTCTGTCCCCTCCTCTCTCCTCTCCTCTATAGGTCCCCTCCTCTCTCCTCTCCTCTATAGGTCCCCTCCTCTCTTCTCTCCTCTCTCTCTGTCCCCTCCTCTCTCCTCTCCTCTCTATAGGTCCCCTCCTCTCTTCTCTCCTCTCCTCTATAGGTCCCCTCCTCTCTCCTCTCCTCTATAGGCCCCCTCCTCTCTCCTCTCCTCTATAGGTCCCCTCCTCTCTCCTCTCCTCTATAGGTCCCCTCCTCTCTCCTCTCCTCTATAGGTCCCCTCCTCTCTCCTCTCTCTCTGTCCCCTCCTCTCTCCTCTCCTCTATAGGTCCCCTCCTCTCTTCTCTCCTCTCTCTCTGTCCCCTCCTCTCTCCTCTCCTCTATAGGTCCCCTCCTCTCTTCTCTCCTCTCTATAGGTCCCCTCCTCTCTCCTCTCCTCTATAGGTCCCCTCCTCTCTCCTCTCCTCTATAGGTCCCCTCCTCTCTCCTCTCTCTCTGTCCCCTCCTCTCTTCTCTCCTCTCTCTCTGTCCCCTCCTCTCTCCTCTCCTCTATAGGTCCCCTCCTCTCTTCTCTCCTCTCTCTCTGTCCCCTCCTCTCTCCTCTCCTCTATAGGTCCCCTCCTCTCTTCTCTCCTCTCTATAGGTCCCCTCCTCTCTCCTCTCCTCTATAGGTCCCCTCCTCTCTCCTCTCCTCTATAGGTCCCCTCCTCTCTCCTCTCCTCTATAGGTCCCCTCCTCTCTCCTCTCTCTCTGTCCCCTCCTCTCTCCTCTCCTCTCTCTCTGTCCCCTCCTCTCTCCTCTCCTCTCTCTCTGTCCCCTCCTCTCTTCTCTCCTCTCTCTCTGTCCCCTCCTCTCTCCTCTCCTCTCTCTCTGTCCCCTCCTCTCTCCTCTCCTCTCTCTCTGTCCCCTCCTCTCTCCTCTCCTCTCTCTCTGTCCCCTCCTCTCTCCTCTCCTCTCTCTCTGTCCCCTCCTCTCTCCTCCTCTCTTCTCTCCTCTATAGGTCCCCTGCTCTCTCCTCTCTCTTATCCTAACACACAATCACTTTCTTGTTAGCCTCCACTTTCACCATCTCACACAGAGCTTGTGTCTCAAATGTCACCCTATTCTCTGTTTAGTGCACTATTTTTCACCAGAACACCAGAACAGTAGTGCACTACTGCATGTAGGGAATAGAGTGCCATTAGGGTGCCATTTGGGAGCAACAAGAGAGAGCTGGCTGGCTGGTAGAACAAGCTGCCTAACAAGCCACTTGGCCTGGGGTTTAGGATTCCATGGTGTCGCTAAAGCATCAAGTGTCTTTCACACTTTCACAAGGCACTGCTGAGGCAGGGGACTCATGTTCTGAAAGGGTCTGCCTGGGCCTTTTCAAGGCTTTGCTAATTCTCTTTGGGTTGGTGAAGGGGAGATTGGAGGAGTGGGAGAACAAACTGCAGTGGGTTATGAGGCACAGGAGCAGAATAATGATTTATGTTGTTATTTACTGAAGGTTGTGTTCCACATTTGTTTTAGATTGGAGCTGGGAAGGTGAGACACTGGAGTAGTGAGTTATAGAATACAGCTAGTGGTCAAGATGACATTTTCATTCTCTCTCTCTCTCTCTCTCTCTCTCTCTCTCTCTCTCTCTCTCTCTCTCTCTCTCTCTCTCTCTCTCTCTCTCTCTCTCTCTCTCTCTCTCTCTCTCTCTCTCCATCTTTCCCTTCTTCCCCCACCATCCATCCACAGCATGACAGCCAGTGGAGTGCCTCCCAGTGCCGGGTGTGTGTGTGTTCTGGGGGTAGTGTATCCTGTGGGCCGCGACCCTGCCCCCCTCTCAGCTGCCCCCTAGACCAGAGCCCATTCACCCCTGCCGGAGACTGCTGCCCCAAGTGTGCCCTCCATGGAGGTAGGTTTCATGCCAACTAGGCTTTCCCCTACTGTACTTTATGTTCCAGTTAAAGCACAAAGGCCTCCAAAGCAACAACAGATCCAGGTCCTCTGGTAACAAAATTGTCAATTGAATCCAGTAGAAGCCATAGAGAGAACAGAGCTAGGCAGGGGGGCTGTAATGCCTGTACTATGGTTGGTATTATATAATGTGTACACTGTTGCCAACCCTGGGGAAAGCTTGCCAGACTCAGAGTCTGTTTGAGCCGTTGCCTGAAGACTTCAAAAGGTTAGCTCATGTCTTTCAGTTCTATTATATATGTGTTGTGGAGCCTCCTGCAGCGCTACGCTAGGTGGCTACGTAGCAAGCTTGCGCCTGAACTGGGAATTCCCTTTGCTGCTACAAATCTGATGATGCACCCTATAAAGCTCTCATCTCAACTTCAGGTGGAATTTCTTTCCAGCGTCTTTGCTTGGCTGACTTACATCTCTTATCTACATACAAAGAAAACACTTAATTATTTTCTTCAGTAATTTGACATGAGTGAGCAGATTTAGCTCTAGAATAAGATGATGTTTAGATGCTACATGCTATAATACAAGCAAGAGAGATGTTATGGCAAATATGAGTTGAAGTATTTCTGACCAGAGAGGAAGAGGCGAAGCGAGAGGGCTCACTTTTTGTATGGAGGTCAATGAGAGAGTGCCGAATTTGGTTAACGTCAAATTTCATTTCTGATTTGATACGTGAGGCTTATTTGATTGAATAGAAGTTTCGTGGCCTCCCGGGTGGTGCAGCGGTCTAAAGCACTGCATCACTACAGACCCGGGTTTGATCCCAGGCTGTGTCACAGCCGGCCGTGACCGGGAGACCCACGAGGCGGTGCACAACTGGCCCAGCGTTGAGGGTTAGTGGAGGGTTTGGCCGGCTGGGATGTCCTTGTCCTATCACGCTCTAGTGACTCTTTGTGGCGTGCTGGGCGCATGCACGCTGACACGGTCGCCAGTTGTACAACCTTACGGTCGGAGGCCGAGCAGTTTCCATACCAGGCAGCGATGCAACCGGTCAAGATGCTCTCGATGATGCAGCTGTAGAACTTTTTGAGGATCTGAGGACCCATGCCAAATCTTTTCAGTCTCCTGAGGGGGAAAAGGCTTTGTTGTGCCCTCTTCACGACTGTCTTGGTGTGTTTGGACCATGATAGTTTGTTGGGGATGTGGACACCAAGGAACTTGAAACTCTTTTCCCATTCATTTTCACACTTCCAACGCCCTAAAACCTTTCACACTTCCTCAACACAATCACCCAATATGTGTTGATTGAAAGTTTTCTGGTCCAATCAGAGAGCCGAGTGTGCGTTTCACTAGTCAATTAGTTTTGTTTGCAAGTGCGCTATTGGCTCTGGCTGTGTGGATAGTAACATTACAAAACCTGGCCAGTCTCAAGTCAAAGTTGAGTCTTGAGGCTCCGAGTCCAGGTCAAGTCTCAAGTTATTTTATCTTCTATCAAGTTGAGTTTCTAGTCACCCAATTTGTGACTTGAGTCGACACCTCTGAGACTAACAGGAATATGTTTACTTCCCAACAATGTAGAGAGACAAATAATAGAAAGATAACAACAGTAAGGATAACTTGGCATTATGCAGGGGTACCAGAACCGAGTCCATGTGCAGGGGTACCAGAACCGAGTCCATATGCAGGGGTACCAGAACCGAGTCCATATGCAGGGGTACCAGAACCGAGTCCATGTGCAGGGGTACCAGAACCGAGTCCATGTGCAGGGGTACCAGAACTGAGTCCATATGCAGGGGTACCAGAACCGAGTCCATATGCAGGGGTACCAGAACCGAGTCCATATGCAGGGGTACCAGAACCGAGTCCATGTGCAGGGGTACCAGAACCGAGTCCATATGCAGGGGTACCAGAACCGAGTCCATATGCAGGGGTACCAGAACCGAGTCCATATGCAGGGGTACCAGAACCGAGTCCAGGGGTCTTTGAGGTTGATACACCACATTACTAAATGTTTTCTACTAGATGTTGGAACATTACAGCAGGTCTTGGTTCCATTCAGCCACAAGAACATTAGTGAGGTCGGGCGCTGATGTTGGGCTTGCAGTCGGCCGTCCAATTCATCCCAAAGGTGTTGATGTGGTTGATGTCATGGCTCTGTGATGAACATTTGCACACTCTTTGCATTTTCTCAACCAGCTTCACCTGGAATGCTTTTCTAACCCCTGGGGCTGTCCATGCTACTGCCGGATGTATAATATATAACAGCCAGGCTGTTAGCTGTGTTTCTAACCACACATTATCTATAGCACCTCACTAATGGGTATAGTGAGTACACACACACACAGACTACATCATTGCTCTTTACTGTACTCTGCCTGTGTGTGTGTGTGTGTGTGTGTGTGTGTGTGTGTGTGTGTGTGTGTGTGTGTGTGTGTGTGTGTGTGTGTATATGTGTGTGTGTGTGTGTGTGTCTCCGCAGCATCCTGTTCCTGGGAGGGCCATGAGTACAGGGATGGGGAGGATTGGAGGCCCAGTCCGTGTTCTAAGTGTG
>CM042402.1:4133004-4140504 GCA_023634145.1 Thymallus thymallus | reverse complement strand
TTGTGGCATTTTGCACCTGCCCTGTGTTTTGTTGTAGCTGCTTGACAATGAAATTTCCCCCCCGGGGGAGCAATAAAGTACCTATCTATCTATCTAGTCTGTCTGTCTGTCTGTTACTCTGTCTGTGTCTGTCTGTCTGTCTGTCTGTTACTCTGTTACTCTGTCTGTCTGTCTGTAACTCTGTCTGTCTGTCTGTAACTCTGTCTGTTACTCTGTCTGTAACTCTGTCTTTCTGTCTGTAACTCTGTCTGTCTGTCTGTCTGTTACTCTCTATTCATGAGAGTTCTTAGTTATTATAAAGTCTCACCTTATCCTTCCCATGATCCTTGCAGGGCCAGACCAAGGTAAAGAGGGCGGGGCAGTGTTGTGACGAGTGTGTCTCCGCTAAGGGAAGCTGTCTGTACGAGCTTACCGTGCGTTACAACGGTGACATGTGGAACAGCACCGGTTGCGAGTTCTGCACCTGCGAGAGGGGACAGGTCCTCTGCCAGAGAGCCCAGTGTGCTCGAGCAGAGTGCCCGACGGTAGGCAACACTTTTGCCTGAAAATAAATAAATACATACAAATAAAAACTAGTATGTAAACGAGAGAATACCTCATGGACATCTCCCTTAATTATTAGACGTTATTTACTGGCTCAGTAGGGTGCTTGGCCTACATACAGGATCATACAAACACAGGCTTTAGTTTTTAAAGCTTGACTCTGTAAGACCTACCAATGCTAGTCCCTTGTTTATCATTAAACATAACACTCAAATTAAAATGGTAAGGCTTGTAAATGTGGAACTAAATCAAGTGGAGTTTTAACCTCCTCAGAGTTGTTTACTGCGATCATGATATTGATCCCTCATCATAAATCATTGTGTAATGTAATACCTGTTTACCCAGGTTTAGGTCATAATGTAATACCTGTTTACCCAGGTTTAGGTCATAATGTAATACCTGTTTACCCAGGTTTAGGTCATAATGTAATACCTGTTTACCCAGGTTTAGGTCATAATGTAATACCTGTTTACCCAGGTTTAGGTCATAATGTAATACCTGTTTACCCAGGTTTAGGTCATAATGTAATACCTGTTTACCCAGGTTTAGGTCATAATGTAATACCTGTTTACCCAGGTTTAGGTCATAATGTAATACCTGTTTACCCAGGTTTAGGTCATAATGTAATACCTGTTTACCCAGGTTTAGGTCATCTAATAACCAGTGACATCCTGGCAGGTTCTCTCAGTCTGCACGCAGAATCTGACCCCAGGAGATTATGTGTAATGTAATAAACAGCCTGTTATGTATTAATTAAGGATATGCATAGTTGGCCTGATTCCAGATCTGATTTGCCAAGGTCACGCAGCATGAGAACCTAGAGTCTGATTTAATACAATGACAGGCTACTCTGAATACTGAGAAATATGGATCTGAAAACAGATTACCGGAACAAACTCTCGGTTCTACTAAAAATAATCACTTATTAATTTGTCCTCATAGATAAATATTTTAATGATTTCATATGACAGACTGTGCACCTTGGCCACAATAACAGCCTTTAACAGGCCTTCCATTGAGTGGCTCAACATTCTGCTCCAAATAATACCCTGGTGTTTGTCTGTGTAATTAAAGTTGTGTGGGAGTTAAGGTGGACACTGACTAATTTCCTCTAACCACTGGACGGAAGGAAGAAAGGAAGGTGGGAGGGAAGGAAGGAAGGAAGGTGGGAGGGAAGGAAGGAAGGAAGGAAGGAAGGAAGGAAGGAAGGAAGGAAGGAAGGAAGGAAGGAAGGAAGGAAGGAAGGAAGGAAGGAAGGAGAAGAAGAAAGAGGGACAGGGAGAGGGGGAGGGGATAGAAAAAAAGAGAGAGGGGGAGGGGATAGAAAAAAGAGAGGGGGAGGGAGAAAGAGGAAAAGAAATGGAAAGAGAGAATAATATAAAGGAAATAAATAAGATGAAACAGAAAGATGAAACAGAAAGATGAAACAGAGAAAGATGAAACAGAGAAAGATGAAACAGAAAGATGAAACAGAGAAAGATGAAACAGAGAAAGATGAAACAGAGCAAGATGAAACAGAGAAAGATGAAACAGAGAAAGATGAAACAGAGAAAGATGAAACAGAAAGATGAAACAGAGAAAGATGGAACAGAGAAAGATGGAACAGAGAAAGATGGAACAGAGAAAGAAGAAACAGAGAAAGATGAAACAGAAAGATGAAACAGAGAAAGATGAAACAGAAAGATGGAACAGAGAAAGAAGAAACAGAGAAAGATGGAACAGAGAAAGAAGATAAACAAAATGGAGGGAGCACCAACCTCTCTTCTTCCTGACAGGGATCAGAGCTGGTCCACCTACCAGGGAAGTGCTGTCCCGAGTGTCAGTCTATGATCACCTCATGTGTCTACCCACATCAGTCCTCTGGGAAAGAACAGAGACGACTAGCGGTGAGTAGAGAGGATTGAGTAGGTGGAATGTACAACATATCACTTGCAGTAACCCATGAAGTTCTTTGAAATCTAAACACAAAATTCCTATAGCTTCAGTGCATCATCCCTACCTCATGACAATCTTTGTATGCTTGTCTCTGTCTATCTATCTGTCTTTCTCTTTCTCTTTCTCTTTCTCTCTTGCTGTTTCTGTTTCTGTCTCTCTTAATCTCTCCCTCTCCCTCTCCCTCTCCCACTCCCTCTCCCTCTCCCACTCCCTCTCCCTCTCCCTCTCCCTCTCCCTCTCCCTCTCCCTCTCCCTCTCCCTCTCCATCTCCCTCTCCCTCTCCCTCTCCCTCTCCCTCTCCCTCTCCCTCTCCCTCTCCCACTCTCCTCTCCCCACCTGTCTCTTACCCCCCTCCCTCTTCCCCCCTCTAGAACCAGGAGAGATGGAGTGAGGGTCCCTGTAGGGAGTGTGAGTGTCGTGAGGGCAGTGTGACCTGCTACCTGACGTCGTGTCCCACCTGCCCCCTGGGGACCCTGGCTGTGCCCCGCCAGGGACAGTGCTGCCCAGAGTGTAAACAGGGTAAGAGTGGCACAACACACGTATACATGAAGGCAGGCACACACACACATGCACACAGGCATCGATGCAGGTACGTACATACATACACACACGCCCACACACACAGACACACACACGCCCACACACACAGACACACACACAGACACACACACAGACACACACACTGGTGTCACATTTACTTGTCAAATAGGTCAAACAGATATAATGTTTGAGTAAAACATAATAATTTCAAACCTTGTCTCTCTGCGTGGGAATACTTGGGAACACATTTTTAAATGTCTTTGTTCTTGTGTAGTGTAGTGTAGTGTTACTGTTAATTTGTATTGCTTATTTCACTTTTGTTTATTATCTATTTCACTTGCTTTGGCAACGTTAACATATGTTTCCCATGCCAATAAATCCCCTTGAATTGAAATTGCATTGAGAGAGAGAGAGAGAGAGAGAGAGAGAGAGAGAGAGAGAGAGAGAGAGTAAGAGAGAGTGAGAGAGAGTGAGAGAGAGTGAGAGAGAGAGAGAGGTTCAACGCACATTTATTTGACCATTTATCATATTTCAATCCAATATATCATTCAAAAGTTTTCAAAGTACAAAATCATCCATAAAACAACAAACCAACCGATTCAATCAATACAGATTACAGCCTTTTCATTACATATTTAAAACCAACATTTCATCTTCCCCTACCTCACACAAAAAACTTCCCACAGACCATATTGCAGAAAACCCTATAATATTATTAACTAATTTAAAATAAGCAAACTCAATTTTAATTCGAGCAGCCACCATCCCTTTCAGAACTCTTTCTACATCGACTGAACCAGTACCCACAATCTTATTTGTCCTTGTCTTCCAAATTGCCATCTTGGCTGATCCCAAAAAGTAATTTAGCAAAACCACTTTTCTTCGTTCACTGACATTGTACTTTGGACCACTAATAAAAACTTGGTAAGAAAATTCCTCACCTATATTTTCAAGACAGTCTCTTAAAAAATAAAAAAGACCTCTTAACCTCCCACACTGGATAAACAAATGTTCAACCGTTTCATCCATCCCGCAAAAAGGACATTCCCTCCCTACTTCTGGATTCAGGTGCGCCACGTGTCTGTTCGTAGCTATAATACCATACATCAGTCTCCACTGTAAATCTGCTGTGCGTTTCTCAATAGGAGGCTTGTACAGAGATCTCCAGCATCCTCTGAAGTCTGGCCCAAACACTTCTGTCCACCTCCATGTTTTAACTCTTCTCAAAACAGTTTGATGAGACACTTTAACACACACAATGTATAGTGCCTTTTTACCAATGTCTTGAAATGCTCCCAACTCTGGAGTTTTAAAGGACAAAAAGGTATCTTCATCTCCCTGACGTTCCTGTGCAGCAGAGACACGTATTGATGGAAATCTGTAGCTCCCTCCCAGCAAAGGAATTCCTAATGCTTCTCTGCAGGCTCCAGGCAACGTTGAGCGTACTTCCTCCAACATTTGTTCCAATAGACGTAAAGAACGTATTCCTGTCTTCTGCTGAAGTGAAGCTGCCGTCCTCCATCCATTGCCATCCCTTAAATGTTCGATCTTTGTACATCCCGCTCTGACCAGACAATTCCTCACACTGCTTGAAGACAACATTTTTGCTTGTATCAAAGAATTGTGAAACAATGGTTCTCCCATAATCCAGTCTTGTGGTCGCATAATCTCTCTTGTCACAAAAAAAGTCATATTCCACACTTTCAACATGGATTGGTAGAAAGAAGTCAAATTATTCAAATCCAGTTCATTAATTTTCAGTAAAAACAGCTGCTTGTCATATCCCAGATTTGATGTTCTCCTTAACAGAGCGCATGCCACATTTGTCCACTCCATGTCCTCCTCGTACAATAGTCTCTGCGCTGCCTGTAATCGAAAAGTATGGATCCTGCTCCTTATGTCAATCAGACTTTGTCCTCCCTCCTGAGTTGGAAGATACAGAACTGACGCAGGAATCCAATGCTGTCCTGACCAAAAAACTCCACTAATTTCCTCTGGATACTTTTAACAATGTCATCTGGAGGCTCTAATACGTTGAGTCTGTGCCATAACATGGAGGCAGCCAGATTATTTGTAACCAAAATCCTACCCCTGTAGGATAGCTCTGGCAATATCCATTTCCATTTAGACAACTTAGTAGAAACCTTCTCCAACAACCCCTCCCAGTTCCTTTTTCTATAGCTTTCTACTCCTAAAAACACTCCAAGAACTTTTATACCTTCTTTACCCCAATGCAATCCCCCAGGAAGTGGAGGTGGCCCACCATTTTCCCACTGGCCCACAATAAAACCATTACTTTTTTCCCAATTGACTTTAGCTGAAGATGCTTTCTCGTAAACATCCAAACACTCACATAGTATTTTCATATCTTCTTGCCCAGTAACAAAAATCGTTACATCATCAGCATAAGCTGACACAAAACATCTCGACTCCCTTGGGTCACCTGGAATCATAAACCCATTTAATTCATTTCTTAATTTGCATAAAAGGGGCTCAATTGCTAGGCTATATAATTGCCCTGACAGAGGACACCCCTGTCTAATACCCCTTTTTACAGGCAATGGATAAGTCAAACCATTCCCCATCTTAAGCATTATTGAAGCCCCTTTATACAACAAACGTATCCATGAAATAAAACCATCCCCGAACCCAAATGATTCCAAGACTTTAAAAATGTACTCATGACCCACCCTATCAAAGGCTTTCTCCTGATCAATGGATAAAAATCCCACATTACAATTTTCATTAATAGACACATCAATTACATCTCTTATTAAAAACAGATTATCCATGATTGTGCGACCCGGAATACAATATGTTTGCTCTCCTTTGACCACAATGTTTAAATATTTTTTTAACCTATTGGCTAAAACTTTTGCCAATATTTTATAATCCGAGCACATCAACGAAACAGGTCTCCAATTTTTTAACAAACCTAGATCTCCACTTTTTGGTAAAAGAGAGATCACAGCCCTCTGACAGCTAGTTGGTAACGTGCCTTTTTCAAAACATTCACAACAAACTTCATAAAAATCTTCACCCAAAACAGTCCAAAAAGTCTTATAAAACTCAGCAGGTAAACCATCTATTCCTGGTGCACGCCCTGTGGAGAGGTTTTGAACTGCATCTGAAAGTTCATTAAAATTAATCATAGTGTCAAGCTTTTTCTTATCCTCAGTTTGCAACTTTGGTAGTCCTTGTAATAGTTGTGCCATATTCACAGAGTCACAGTCAGTGTGTCCATACAAATCAGAATAAAAATCCATTGCCATTTTCCTCATTTCTGTTTGATTTGATGTTAATGTTCCATTTTCCTTGCGCAGGTGAAAAATGCCCTTTTGTTGTGCAATTTTCCTCTCCAGATTAAAAAAATAGGAAGTTGGAGAGTCAATATCCTTGATAGAAGAAATTCTTGCTCTAATTAAAGCGCCCTTCGCTCTTACCTCTAAGATGGATCTTAATTCAAGTTTCTTACTCTTTAAATCATTAGATACACCCAAAACATTTACATCCATCACACTTTCCATACATATAATTTCCTTCTCCAACTGCTCAATTTTCTTTTTAACACATGCAGTAGTATTGTAGGAAAAATATTGACAAAAAACCTTTATCTGTGTTTTCCCCACCTCCCACCATTGTGTCATTGTTTCAAAATCACCTTTATTCAATTTCCACATTTTCCAAAAATCACCACATTTTTCACAAAAAAAACTATCCTGCAGAAATTTACAATTAAAATGCCAATAAAATCTGGGGCGTGCTAAAGTAGTAATGTTGAAATCTATGGTTACAATATGATGATCGGAAAAACCATTAGGGAAGATGCTAGCATTAGATACTCTATTCATATTAGTTTTACTCATATATATTCTATCTAGTCTTGCTCCAGCTACAGTAGAGTCTAGTATTTTAACCCATGTATACTGTTTAATTGTCTGATTCATATTTCTCCACACATCTATTAAGTCAAACTCTCTAATAGTATTAAGAAGAACATTACTAGACTGTGGATGAGACTCCTCTCTGTTCCTATCTAAAAGAAAATTTGTGGTGCAATTCCAATCGCCTCCCATTATTATGCAAGCATCATTTTCACATTTTTTTATTGCACTCTGTAACTTCCTAAACAGTTCCACACGATCTGATCCATTGTTTGGAGCATAAACATTTATGAAAATAATTTTTAGCTCATTTATTTCTCCTGTGACCATTATGACTCTACCCTTTTCTATTTCTTCAGTTGACAAAATTTTTAAATTCAAATTCTTTGAAAAGAGAATAGCTACTCCAGCACTTATGTTTGACCCATGACTGAAGACACTCTCCCCCTCCCACCATCTACACCACTCTACTTCATTTGTACAATCTGTGTGTGTTTCTTGCAAAAAAGAAACCTTTACATTCTTAATATTAATTAATTCTGCCACCATTGCTCTCTTGCTCCTGTCTCTCCCCACGTTAATATTTAAAGAGGCTACC
>CM042402.1:3980504-4128004 GCA_023634145.1 Thymallus thymallus | reverse complement strand
TAAGAATTCAGCTCAACATAACAGACTGTAACATCAGTAGGAATTCAGCTCAACATAACAGACTGTAACATCAGTAGGAATTCAGCTCAACATAACAGACTGTAACATCAGTAGGAATTCAGCTCAACATAACAGACTGTAACATCAGTAGGAATTCAGCTCAACAGACTGTAACATCAGTAGGAATTCAGCTCAACATAACAGACTGTAACATCAGTAGGAATTCAGCTCAACATAACAGACTGTAACATCAGTAGGAATTCAGCTCAACATAACAGACTGTAACATCAGTAGGAATTCAGCTCAACATAACAGACTGTAACATCAGTAGGAATTCAGCTCAACATAACAGACTGTAACATCAGTAGGAATTCAGCTCAACATAACAGACTGTAACATCAGTAGGAATTCAGCTCAAAATAACAGACTGTAACATCAGTAGGAATTCAGCTCAACATAACAGACTGTAACATCAGTAGGAATTCAGCTCAACATAACAGACTGTAACATCAGTAGGAATTCAGCTCAACATAACAGACTGTAACATCAGTAGGAATTCAGCTCAACAGACTGTGTACCAATGTGATGTTTTTATCAAATACAAAATCTGTTTGGTCCTCTTGCATCAATTTGCAGAATACATCCGTTCAAGAAGAAATCGTCCCTCGGCTCATTCTAGTTGATGAATCTTGATATGTATGACATCATACCTGTATGTTCTCATTAACTCTTTATGAGGATAATTTAATATGTCTCTCTCCCTCTCTCTCTGTCTATCCACCTTTTCTCTCTATTCCCTCCCTCCTCTCTCCCCCTCTCCCAACCCTCTCCCTGTAGCCTGCCAATCGTCCTGTGCCACCTGTGAGAAGGACTTTGAATGCTCGTCCTGTGGGGGGTCCTTGCTATTAAACAACAGGCAGTGTGTGGCTGCCTGTGAGCCAGGGTCCTACAAGGACCACACACAGTGCCTGCGTGAGTACTTATATTTGTATCTGTGTGTGTGTGTGTTTGTGCATGCGTGGGGGGGGGGGGGGGTATCTCTCTTAGCATCACTACTGCATGATTTAACGGTATGGTAACTGTGGTCAAAGTCAATGACCCCAACCTGGTTCCCATGGGAATTCTCTTCTGGAGTTGGCCCCAACCTGGTTCCCATGGGAATTCTCTTCTGGAGATGGCCCCAACCTGGTTCCCATGGGAATTCTCTTCTGGAGATGGCCCCAACCTGGTTCCCATGGGAATTCTCTTCTGGAGTTGGCCCCAACAGACAGACAGACAGGCCGACAGACAGGCAGGCAGGCAGGCAGGCAGGCAGGCAGGCAGGCAGGCAGGCAGGCAGGCAGGCAGGCAGGCAGGCAGGCACAGACAAACAGAAACACCGGCAGGCAGACAGACAGGCAGACAAACACTCAGACAGACAGAATGACCGGCAGCCAGACAGACACTCAGACATACAGGCAGACACTCAGACAGGCAGACAGACAGGCAGACAGACAGACACTCAGAAAGACACTCAGTCAGACAGACACTCAGTCAGACAGAGACAGACAGACAGACAGACAGACAGACAGACAGACAGACAGACAGACAGACAGAGAGGGGGTGAAAGAGAGGGGTGAGAGAGAGAGAGAGAGAGAGAGAGAGAGAGAGAGAGAGAGAGAGAGAGAGAGAGAGAGAGAGAGAGAGAGAGAGAGAGAGAGAGAGAGAGAGAGAAATTGAACTGTATATTTACCTGTACAGTTAATTTAACCATGCAAAATATTCACTTACCTGTTCATTTAACCAGTATGTCTATTAAGTAAACTATTATTACCCTCACTCATATCATATGCATTTTTAGCTATTGAAGTATTTCTCTGCCATCGACCTGTATAGTATAGTTAACCATCTACCATCCACCAATGATAGTGTACATATTCAGCCAACCACCCATACTATGCAATATCTTTTTATAGCTTTTTTGCACTACAGACTTCTTGTATTTCTATACTTTTTCATACTGCCGCTCTATGTATCATGTATCATGTATCTGTCTTTTGTGTATTTTCGTTCTGGCATTTTGCACCTGCCCTGTGTTTTGTTGTAGCTGCTTGACAAATATCTATCTATCTATCTATCTATCTATCTATCTATCTATCTATCTATCTATCTATCTATCTATCTATCTATCTATCTATCTATCTATCTATCTATCTATCTATCTATCTATCTATCTATCTATCTATCTATCTATCTATCTATCTATCTATCTATCTATCTATCTATCTATCTATCTATCTATCTATCTATCTATCTATCTCTCTCTCTCTCTCTCTCTCTCACCCCCCCTCTCTCACACTCTCTCTCACCCCCCCTCTCTCTCCCTCCCTCTTTCTCACCCTCTCTCTCTCTCTCTCCCTCCCTCTTTCTCACTCTCTCTCTCTTAATTTTTTTTTCTATCTCTCCCTCAGGTTGCCATGCATCCTGTTCATTGTGCTCAGGGCTGAGCCAGCAGGAGTGTGTGTCGTGTTCTGACCCGTCTCTCGTCCTCAGAGATGGACTGTGTGTCCCGGACTGTGGACCAGGCTACTACACACAACAAGGAACCTGTTATGGTGAGCATAGAACCCATTCATACAGTTATGGTGAGCATAGAACCCATTCAGACGGTTATGGTGAGCATAGAACCCATTCAGATGGTTATGGTGAGCATAGAACCCATTCAGATGGTTATGGTGAGCATAGAACCCATTCGGACGGTTATGGTGAGCATAGAACCCATTCAGATGTTTATGGTGAGCATAGAACCCATTGGGACGGTTATGGTGAGCATAGAACCCATTGGGACGGTTATGGTGAGCATAGAACCCATTGGGACGGTTATGGTGAGCATAGAACCCATTGGGACTGTTATGGTGTACATAGAACGCATTGGGACGGTTTTCCAATTGAGAATCTCCATTGAAAAAACTTTTTACACCAGGACTAGGTTAATGTGTGCAAGTAAACCTGTACATCAAATGATAATGAACATGTTATGGTGAGAATGATGCTGAGTTATTTGAATTCTGTAGTTACTGTTCTTAAAACGTCTCTTAAAGCCACCTTCCTCATCTTTGTTTTGTTAGAGGTTATACGAAATTATAATATCTCACTGGAATTTATTTGTCAAAGAACAAATGTAGGTGCAGCATGTTTGACAGCAAGGAAAATGACTATTACAGGTTGTGTTTTTTTAGGTTTAGGGTTTAGGGTTTAGGGTTTAGGGTAGGGATGGGCAGCTGCAAGGGATCATCAGTATTAAAAACTACACCTTTCTCTCAGTAAAACGTGCAGAATTGCAGAAATGCACTTCAAAACATATATTTTTTCTCCTCGCTATCCCGAGGTGAGTTGCTAAAATGCTCGCAAGGTGGTGGGGTATGGATGATGGTATGCAGACTCACGAGCCACTGCGGCCCCTCATTAAGAGTTCCGTTTTTTTGTGGCCCCCACCCCCATCAAAGTTTCCTATCCCTTGCTTAGGGCCTAGTGTGTACCAGGTGAAGGTTTGATTCACTTCTCTTTTCTTCTCTGTAACCCACCAGGTAGTCACCTGAAGTGACTAGTCAGCACTCCACACACTGTTCATAACAACCAAAACAAAACCAACTGTTTTTAATTATACGTTATTGTTATCTTAATGAGGATCCACATCTCCGTAAATAAACCACATGAAAATTTATTGTTTCTCATTTGAAAGCAAAAATATATCCCTTCTAGGCCTTGAGCTGAGTGAGGGTCTGTGTCCCAAATGGCACCTTATTCCCTATAGAGGGCACTACTTTTAACCAGGGCCTATGGGGGAAGAGGGAATATACAGTAGTAAATAGGGTGCTATTTGGGACTCAGTAGGGAGTTATCCTCCGGTTGAGATGGGCCAATATAACTACCCCAACAAAAGATTGATATACATGTATGTTAATATTCCCATGCCAAAAAATCAGCTTGTAAGCCTATATACAGTATACCCTAGCTACAAGGCATTCATTCAAAATACCAACATGTTCAAACAAGCCCCTTAACTCCTATCTCCCACAAAAGATATTGATTCAACCCCATCCCTGCCCTGCAGTTTTCTTAGCTTGAGGGGACAATAAAAGAAAAGCACCCATCAACACAACCAACAATCAAAACACACTAACCAGGAAAAGAAAAGCACCCATCAACACAACCATGAATCAAAACACACTAACCAGGAAAAGAAAAGCACCCATCAACACAACCATGAATCAAAACACACTAACCAGGAAAAGAAAAGCACCCATCAACACAACCATGAATCAAAACACACTAACCAGGAAAAGAAAAGCACCCATCAACACAACCATGAATCAAAACACACTAACCAGGAAATGAAAAGCACCCATCAACACAACCATGAATCAAAACACACTAACCAGGAAAAGAAAAGCACCCATCAACACTGCTCAGCGAATTGGATGTAGTCTATCATAGTGCCATCCGTTTTGTTACCAAAGCCCCATATACTACCCACCACTGCGACCTGTATGCTCTCGTTGGCTGGCCCTCATTACATATTCGTCGCCAAACCCACTGGCTCCAGGTCATCTATAAGTCTTTATTAGGTAAATCCCCGCCCTATCTCAGCTCGCTGGTCACCATAGCAACACCCACCCGTAGCATGCGCTCCAGCAGGTATATCTCACTGGCCATCCCCAAAGCCAACACCTCCTTTGGCCGCCATTCCTTCCACTTCTCTGCTGCCAATGACTGGAACAAATTGCAAAAATCATTGAAGCTGGAGACTTCCATCTCCCTCACTAACTTTAAGCATCAGCTGTCAGTGCAGCTTATCGATCACTGCACCTGTATATATCCCTTCTGTAAATAGCCCACCCCGCTACCTCATCCCCATATTTATTTTATTATTTTTCGCTAATTTTGCACTCCAGTATCTCTATTTGCACATCATAATTTGCACATCCATCATTCCAGTGTTAATGCTAATCTGTAATTTATTTCACCACTATGGTCTATTTATTGTCTTCCTAACCTTACTGCATTTTGCACTACATTTGCACTCTGTATATAGATTTTCTATTGTGTTATTGACTGTACGTTTGTTTACTTCCCAGGTGTAACTCTGTGTTGTTTTTGTCGCACTGCTTTGCTTTGTTTTGGCCAGGTCACAGTTGTAAATGAGAACTTGTTGAAATAAAGGTGAAATAAAACTTACCACACACTTACCAGGAAAAGAAAAGCACCCACTGGGAATAACCTCCCCAAACCACTGGGAATAACCGCCCCAAACCACTGGGAATAACCGCCCCAAACCACTGGGAATAACCGCCCCAAACCACTGGGAATAGCCGCCCCAAACCACTGGGAATAACCTCCCCAAACCACTGGGAATAGCCGCCCCAAACCACTGGGAATAACCGCCCCAAACCACTGGGAATAACCACCACAAACCACTGGGAATAGCCGCCCCAAACCACTGGGAATAACCTCCCCAAACCAATTCGGTGTGAAAGCCCCCTTATATGTGACAAATAATGTATCTCACACATATGCTGTTGAGCAGTACATTTTAAACTGTGTTATTAAAACGGTAATTTGCAGATCCATTATAAATGGTTCAATCTAATGTGTTTAAACTGTGTTATTAAAACAGTAAATTGCAGATCCATTATAAATGGTTCAATCTAATGTGTTTAAACTGTGTGTATGTCATCCCCACAGCCTGTGATTCGTCCTGTTCTACCTGTTACCCTGACAACCCCAAGTGCATGAGCTGCCCCCAGGGCTCTGCTATGCATCATGGGAAATGTATTTCCTACTGTCCAGAACAGCATTACCTTGACGTCCATGGCCGTTGCAGAGGTAAGCACCTCCTCACAGAGTTTACATGAATACCTCTCCAACTCATGCTGTTTCAGTATTAGTGCTTGGCTGAACCAAAACCTGCACATAGTTTATAGGCCTTGTGTCTTCATGGCAGGCTTACGTCCCAGCCCAGCTCTAACTTACCTGCTTCAACTAATCAACTCATCAATGCATTAATTGATTTAGTGAATCAGGTTTTTGTTCATGCTGGGTAGGAACAAAAACCTGCACTTGCTGTATAGCAAGAAAGACATTTCACTGTGACAATAAAACTTGAACCTTACAGTGTTTTCATAATGTTGAAACTAGCAGAGTCCTGATTGACTCCAACAGTGTAATTGACCTCTGACCTATTCACTCTCAGCCTGTCACAGCTCCTGCTGGTCCTGCTCCGGCCCCTCTGTGTCCCAGTGTACCCTCTGTTCCCAGGGACTGTCCCTACACCAGGGCCAGTGTCTGGAGGCCTGCGGAGAGGGGCTGTACCCCCAGGATCAGACCTGCCACAGTAAGTTAACAGGGTTAGGGTTAGTGACTGTCTCTACACCCGGGCCAGTGTCTGGAGGCCTAATAATAATAATAATCTGATTTATAAACTTACCTTTGTATCCTAAAACATTATCCCAGTTTGATATGCTGTTTGTGTATTCATTCCCATATCAGCTAAATATTAGTAAAAAAATAATAATTATTAAAAAAAAACTTTGTCAAAGGGATATTCAGTGTCTGCTTTTAAAAACATGTTTTATACCCATCTACCAATAGCTTTTTAATTCAGGCTGTAACACATCAAAATGTGGAAAAAGTTAAGGGGTGTGAATACTTTCTGAAGGCACTCAGGTTTTGTTTACAGGTTTAGGGAACAGAACCGAATAGCGGAAAGGAACAACATTTGTACAGGAACAGAATCAGAACCAGGAACGAATCAAATCATGCTTTATTTATACAGCACATTTCATACATGGAATGCAACACAATATGCTTCACAGGAAAAAACTAATACAAACAATGAAAATAAAATATGAAATATTTACTACACAACAAACAGAAGAGGATAAAAATCTAAAGAATAACAATAAAAACTGAACGACTAAAAAGCACCCTAAGGAAAAGCAAAGCTAAAAATGGCCACAGTTTCGGCCACACTCAGGTTCTCTGGCAGACTATTCCAGAGGCTGGGGGCATAGTATCTAAAGGCTGCCTCTCCATGCCTCTTGGTCCTAGGCTTTGGGATAGTTAAGTCCAGTGCCAGAGGACCAGAGGGACTCAAAAGCATGTCTGACATGTATTGGGGTGCAAAATCGTGAATTGATTTTAAAAACCAATCAAATAATATTACAATTAATTTAAAACTCACAGGCAGCCAGAGTAGAGACCTTAAAACCGGTGTAATGTGTGCTCTCCATCTGGTCTTGGTCAGTACCCATGCTGCAGCATTCTGTATGTTTTGCAGTTGACCAATGGGTTTCTTGGCTAGACCAGACAGGAGAGCATGAGTCTCTCTGTATCAACCTGAGAGAAAAACGGTCGCACCTTGGCAGTGTTCCTTAGGTGGTAAAAAGCTATTTTGGTCACATTCCTAGTGTGTGATTCGAAAATTTAGTTCAGTAATAAAATAACACCTGGGTTTTTTACCTGGTGTTTAATCTTTATTGCCCATGAATTAAAATGTGCGGTCAGATTCTACCTCTGTGCTTTGGCTCCAACAATAAGTACCTCTGTCTTGTCTTGATTTAGCTGGAGGACGTTGTTAGCCATCCAAGTATTTCAATCACAAATACAGACAATAATTTATCAGTGGAGCTAAAATCCTCTAGTGACACAGAAGTTGTGTATCGTCAGCGTAGCCGTGAAAATCAGATATGCAAATAAAAACTGTTTTGAAGAAGGTGGTGGGGATAGGATAGAGACGGCAAGTAGAAGGCTTAAGTTGTGATTTCACTTTCCTGAGGATGTCTGTGTCAACCAGGGAAAATAAATCCATAGTGCCTTTGCGTGGTAGGCTAGGGCACATATCATCAAACTTCTCATCAGGTCTTGCTTGACTGATACCCAGTCTAATGTTTGTTATCTTATCTCTGAAATATGCCGCAAACTCATCACATTTAGATGTGAAGGAAAGTTCACATAGGTTTGAGGGGGTAGGATATATCAGGCCATCGATGGCAGAGAACAGCACTGTCGTGTCTCTGACTTATCATTGAAAGTGAAGACTGCTATATTATCAAATCAATTCTCTAGGTTTAATGATTATGTGATTAAACTAACAATCTAAACATTAATTAACTAGGAAGTCGGGGCACCACTGGAATCTGTCGTTTACAGAGTTACCAATTCCAGAAAATAACTCTTTGGATATTTTATATCATGTGATAACAGTCGCTCATTAATGAATTTTACCTCGATCAGTCTCATTCTTGAAAGTCATAAGATCCTAGTTTACACGAACCCAGCCTTTACATTGAATCATCCATACACAAATTGGCTCAATTATTTATTTACTAGCTAATTGAACAATTACAGAATATACAATACATACTAACATTATACAGGACATGCTGTCCCTAGTGGACTAAACAAAATAATGACAGTTTGGTTATAACACGATAGATTCAGAGAGGAAAGGGGGTGGTTTAGGCGCTAGACCAAGGAATGGTGTTTATTGGACATGGGATGCTATTCTCACATAAATACGTATGCCACTAACGATCGCCCGATCAGATAAAATAATGTAATTCGTATTTACGTGAAGCTGGCTTCGATAGCTGAACTGGTGATGTGAGGCTCTGGTTTTTCCAGTCGATGTCACAATTGTTCCTTTGTAGAATCTTCCAGGTCGTGGTGTGAGAGGTTCATCTCACTCAATAGATGCTTCCGCGTCGATCAGTGTTCTTACTAGATTTGCGTACATATTCAACTGCAGTCTGATATATGCTAACCTAGGATGCACTTCTTCTTTAGTAAAACAGTTCACTCGTGTTCTGGCCTGTAGAGTTTAAATTAGCCCTTTTAAACGCAGGGACAATTCCTCCGGTTATTTGGAACTACAGGGTTGTAGATTAAATTCGCCATTTTAACGTGTGGACTCATGTCCGCATATCCTTGAAACTGATATTTAAATTCTTAGCGAGTACTCTTAAAGACTCGGGTCAGAGAGGCGGTCCCATCACACTGACACGCTCTTCTGACCTCATTAGGGGCGTGGCTTAGTTAGTGGGCAAACGGACATGGAAAACCTTTATCTCATAAAAAGGCTAAAATCACATTAATATCTTTTCTAACGTATTCGTATACTTAATCATATATTTTATACAACAATTATATGCATACCTCCTAATTGGGAAGTGTATACAAACAAGGATAACGTTATGTTGTGATACTGTCTTTCCTGAAAATGAAACACAATGGGCTGGATTGTTCTTAGAAATAATATAAATATTGTTATATTTATCCATTAATTGGAGGTAGGAAGTTCCTTTCCTTACTGTGAGATCCTCTCTCTCCATACTGCATGCACCGGAGAAGAGAGCCTCTGCCAGGAATTTATGACATTGTGGTTCAATCTTGTTACTATTCTGCATGTTGCAACTCACCATAAAAATGACCCAGAGATGTCCTGGTTGGTGATCTCCGTTGCTGTCCCCCTCTGGTGGTTTACCCTGGGAGGATTTCCTGCAAGCTGCAGGCCGCTCCAAGGATGGGCTGGGGCTGTCCGGGTTGGGGATCGCTGTTCCGGACACGCCGTCTGGTCGTCCAGGCTGGTAGATCTGGGCAGTAACTTAGGCAGATGTTAGCAACGCACACACACTCACGAAATACAAATACAAAAATGACAAAATATAGTTAATCATCTAATTGTACTGTATTCTATATACGTCCAAGGTCTTGGCTAAATGACTACCATGGCATTGTCTCTAATGTCATGTCTAGGGTTTTCTTACATAGTTGTGTGTTGCTTGGGCACTACCCTAAGTTGATAACTACATGATAGGTTTACAGCTGTAAGGCACTAGTTTTGGGCAGTCTACAGGGATGACCTATTGACTTCTGGGGAGAAACTGGTGAGTACAGTAGCTGTAGGGTCAAAGGCCTCAGGGTAAATTAAAAATTTTACCCAGACTGGCGTTTTGCTTGGACCCTTAAGTCCTCATTGGATGTTCCGTTGTACATGTGCATATATACTTACACAAGTGTGCATGTCAAGGGAAGAAAATCAAGTATTCTGGTAGACTACACTGGTTCAGAATGAGTTTGACATAATCAGGTAGTTTTCAGGTCAATGTCTGTAGGTCAGTCAGAATTGGCGTCGAGGGAGTCTGTAGTGGTTTTACTCCAAGTCATTGTGTCTTCCACCATTGTAGTGGCGATGGGTATGAAGAAGTCTATTTCATAGCTATGTCATCCACGGAGGAGCTAACCTCACAACGGAAGTACTCTATAAGCACTGAACCAGTCGTACGCGGTGTGATCATGGTTCTAATAACTTTCCTCCTGAATGGAGGGTTCTATTTATTAGTGGCATGTGTGTTCTGGAGATTCGCTTCCACGTGTTGCAATCTGAGCGACTCTTAACTACTGTGTCGCTGTTGTCAATGTCAATTTGACTTGTTAGGTCTCTAGCCTTCTTACTGATTGTAGCTGGACTGACTGTTGCTGGTATTGGTACTGGTACTCAAGGGGACCAGGTATCCTACTGATTTGTTCTGAAATGTTATCCTACCGGAATAAATTATTAGACCACTTTACTAGTTGCATTGTAGTTGAAACTACACATGGCAAGGAATGATTATTGTTTTCCATTTGTTTGGACTTTCCTTTACGACCAGTGTGGTACACCCCAGTGATATCTCAGATGTGTTCGGAGTTATCCCAATCTCATGGGGAAGTTTAGATTTATTTCTCAAGACGTTTGCCTCTCAAGACGTTCCTAGCAGACATAGTGGACGCATTGAATGGCTACCCGAACGCTACGGGTGCTGACAGGCTTTACTTGTTAAAGCGAACTTCGAATAGACACATAATAAAGTTAAACATCTATTCGAAACTTGCCACAGCTTTGAAAATAGAATTCAGTGGTTCTGCGACTCGCCAACACGACAGCTTGCTGGCTAACACTGTCAAACAAGCTTGGAATGAACACCCACAAGCTTACTATCACTCTCTACCTATCGTTGTAAGTGTGTGTGTGTTTATGTATGTGTAAAGTCTGACTGGTTTTCTCTCTCTCTGCAGTCTGCCACCCATCTTGTAGGTGGTGTGTGGGTCCTCTGTCTTCTGACTGTTTGAGGTGTCTCAAACCCGAAGAGGCCCTGCAGCCACAGAACAGTCACACACACAGAGTAACACCCCACGGAGTGTGTGTGGACAGATGTCCCGCTCGCTTCTACCTGGATGCACTACACACCTGCAGAGGCAAGTAGATGATGTGTGTTCATGTATGTGTGTGTGCATGTGTGTGTGGGGACGGGGGACGGCAGTGGGGATAGCGCCGTTCTTCCGAGCTGTGTTCCAGTGTTGGGTTGATTTGGGGGTTACACATACTAGCAACATTAACCATATCTACACCTCTGTCCCCACTCTCCCATACTGTAACTCTGACACCTCAATCACCACTCTCCCGTACTGTATCTCTGACACCTCAGTCCCCACTCTCCCATACTGTATCTCTGACACCTCAGTCCCCACTCTCCCATACTGTATCTCTGACACCTCAGTCCTCATTCTCCCATACTGTATCTCTGACACCTCAGTCCCCACTCTCCCATACTGTATCTCTGACACCTCAATCACCACTCTCCCGTACTGTATCTCTGACACCTCAGTCCCCAC
This sequence comes from Thymallus thymallus, assembly GCA_023634145.1. Classification (NCBI taxonomy): domain Eukaryota; kingdom Metazoa; phylum Chordata; class Actinopteri; order Salmoniformes; family Salmonidae; genus Thymallus; species Thymallus thymallus. Next base: position 4,116,310 of record CM042402.1, on the reverse strand, counting down.
TCTCCCATACTGTATCTCTGACACCTCAGTCCCCATTCTCCCATACTGTATCTCTGACACCTCAATCACCACTCTCCCGTACTGTATCTCTGACACCTCAGTCCCCACTCTCCCATACTGTATCTCTGACACCTCAGTCCCCACTCTCCCATACTGTATCTCTGACACCTCAGTCCCCACTCTCCCATACTGTTAATCTGACACCTCAGTCCTCATTCTCCCATACTGTAACTCTGACACCTCAGTCCCCACTCTCCCATACTGTATCTCTGACACCTCAGTCCCCACTCTCCCATACTGTATATCTGACACCTCAGTCCCCACTCTCCCATACTGTATCTCTGACACCTCAGTCCCCACTCTCCCGTACTGTTTCTCTGACACCTCAGTCCCCACTCTCCCATACTGTATATCTGACACCTCAGTCCCCATTCTCCCATACTATATCTCTCACACCTCAGTCCCCACTCTCCCATACTGTATCTCTGACACCTCAGTCCCCACTCTCCCATACTGTCTCTTGACACCTCAGTCCCCACTCTCCCATACTGTATATCTGACAGTATTTCTTAGGTCTATAACTGAGAACCAGTGTGAGATATGAACACAGCTGTCTCTGACACACACACACACACACACACACTCAACCTGTCATTAGGTAGTGAAGGCCAGTCTGTGTAAGACACACACCAGCAATGTTCTCTTTTCAGTGCCACCATTTCCTTTGGGCTTAGAGATAACTACTAATCCTCCTGTTTATAGTCTTTCCACAGCTGTGTTTCACTAGAACTCTTCCACTACCACTCACAAACCACAAACTCAACTAGCTATTATGCTAATTGCAGAAGTAAACTGTGAGAGAATAAACTATTGCTTCCTGACCCAGTTAGAGTAGTTGTCTTTCCGGAGGAGCTCAATTCTACTATCTGTGGTTTTTGAATTGTTTATACATTCTCCTAATTTATTTCTAAATCCCTGCATGGGGTGCAGCGGTAGAATGAAAGTGTCAGAGAGATGTAAATTCAATCAGTCACAAATATTTTGAGCTTCAAAACCCACCATAATACAATATTTGTGTGCTTATAACTGTGTCAGAAATGACTCAGAGTTCCAGATAGGCCAATCTCAGATGTTTGTTTACTCTGGATAGATGGATTGGAGTATTAAATAAGGAGTTTTATTTTTTACAAACAAATCGCTATTTTCTTGTGATTTCACTTGTTTTTGAGAAACTTACTCAAAACAGCAAATCATTGAACAAAAAATATGAACAAAGGCTCCAAAAACACCCAAATACTTAATTTTAGAAACGGCAAAGCTCTCAGTATAGGGATGCAGGTCTTTAGATGTTGTACACATGAAATTGTGTCATCCTGAACTTTATCCACAACGTTATATTCCATTTTGTTGCGAGTCCAAAGATTCCTCTTTGTCCATTCTACAGGTTACTGGCAAAATAAAGGAAGCATACGGCTTTGCTTTGCCGTTTCTAAAATGATTTATTTGGGTGAATTTGGAGTCTTTGTATATATTTTTAAAGGCTCCCATACTACACAATGAGGATGAGGAAGTGATTTGCTGTTTGGGGGGAGTTTCTCAAAAACAAGTGAACTCACAAAAAAGGTCAGTAGATCCTTACGGTCGGATGCAGAGCAGTTGCTGTACCGGTCAGGATGCTCTCGATGGTGCAGCTGTAGAACTTTTTGAGGATCTGGGGACCCATGCCAAATGTTTTCAGTCTTCTGAGGGGGAATAGGAAGGGCTATGCTATGGAGGTTGGGCTTGGGTTCAATGGGTTCCCTGTCAAGGTGTAGTCTATGTGCAGGCCAGCGGGTGTGTGTGTGTGTGCGTGTGTCTGTCTGTCTGTCTGCAAGGTGTTTGTGTCCTGAAAACATCAATGGGGTCTATTGTGTTTTAAGAGCATGCCCAGACAGATGCTGAGCTTCCTGTAGGCTACTGTCTGTAGGGGCGGTGCAACACACACACACACACACACACACACACACACACACACACACACACACACACACACACACACACACACACACACACACACACACACACACACACACACACACAGGGGTAGAGATCGGGTTTCTTTATGAGAAAATTCCAGCCAGTAGTTCCGTCTATTCCATTGTCAACATTCAGACCTGGGACTGCTCTCTCCCTCCACTCAGGGACTGATTCAGACCTGGGACTGCTCTCTCCCTCTACTCAGGGACTGATTCAGACCTGGGACTGCTCTCTCCCTCCACTCAGGGACTGATTCAGACCTGGGACTGCTCTCTCCCTCCACTCAGGGACTGATTCAGACCTGGGACTGCTCTCTCCCTCTACTCAGGGACTGATTCAGACCTGGGACTGCTCTCTCCCTCCACTCAGGGACTGATTCAGACCTGGGACTGCTCTCTCCCTCTTTTATTTAATTTATTAAAGCTGGGACAGCAGCTGAATCCAGTATCCAGTGTATCAGTGAAATGAATCAATCAATGAACTGCCAGGTAGAACCGTGTTTTGAATGAAATGGTGCACATTTTAATTGTTGCCCTGGCACTGTACACCTGACTCCACTATTCAACTCCTGGCACTGTACACCTGACTCCACTATTCAACTCCTGGCACTGTACACCTGACTCCACTATTCAACTCCTGGCACTGTACACCTGACTCCACTATTCAACTCCTGGCACTGTACACCTGACTCCACTATTCAACTCCTGGCACTACAAACCTGACTCCACTATTCAACTCCTGGCACTGTACACCTGACTCCACTATTCAACTCCTGGCACTGTACACCTGACTCCACTATTCAACTCCTGGCACTGTACACCTGACTCCACTATTCAACTCCTGGCACTGTACACCTGACTCCACTATTCAACTCCTGGCACTACAAACCTGACTCCACTATTCAACTCCTGGCACTGTACACCTGACTCCACTATTCAACTCCTGGCGCCAGGATGAAGGACCACTGAGTTAGAATATCAAACCAGCAGTACATTGACTCTCCCTAATACTATAGAGTACAACACCCCTTAGATTTAGAACCTGATAAAAGGATCCTGATCCAGATGAATCATGAACAACACCATTGAGTTATGATACATCCACTGCACAATACCAAGTGATGTAGCCAGCAGTATACTCTCTGGGTTCCTGTCAAATAATGTCACAGAGTCGAGCCGTAGAGGAGGAGAATGACTTTGACAAACCACTAGATCAATATGCACTCTCTCCCTACTCTGAGACAAATTACATATCTGAAATGCAATAAAATAATGGTTGCATTCCTAATGGCACCCTATTCATCATATAGTGAACTACATTTGACCAGGACCCAGAAGGCTCTGATCAAAAGTAGTGCAAATATTTAAGAATAAGTAGCCGTTTTGAACGCACCCAATGAACACAGGCAGGCAGGCGACCGGCTGGTGTCTGCTACTGTGGAAGGAGGTGATAAACTCTGTAGAAGGAGGTGATAAACTCTGTAGAAGGAGGTGATAAACTCAGTAGAAGGAAGTGGTAAACTCAGTAGAAGGAGGTGGTAAACTCAGTAGAAGGAGGTGATAAACTCAGTAGAAGGAGGTGATAAACTCAGTAGAAGGAGATGATAAACTCAGTAGAAGGAGGTGATAAACTCAGTAGAAGGAGGTGATAAACTCAGTAGAAGGAGGTGATAAACTCAGTAGAAGGAGGTGATAAACTCAGTAGAAGGAGATGATAAACTCAGTAGAAGGAGGTGATAAACTCAGTAGAAGGAGGTGATAAACTCAGTAGAAGGAGGTGATAAACTCAGTGGAAGGAGGTGATAAACTCAGTAGAAGGAGGTGATAAACTCAGTGGAAGGAGGTGGTAAACTCAGTAGAAGGAGGTGATAAACTCAGTAGAATGAGGTGGTAAACTCAGTAGAAGGAGGTGATAAAGTCAGTGGAAGGAGGTGATAAACTCAGTAGAAGGAGGTGATAAACTCAGTGGAAGGAGGTGATAAACTCAGTAGAAGGAGGTGATAAACTCAGTAGAAGGAGGTGATAAACTCAGTAGAAGGAGGTGATAAACTCAGTAGAAGGAGGAGATAAACTCAGTAGAAGGAGGTGATAAACTCAGTAGAAGGAGGTGATAAACTCAGTAGAAGGAGGTGATAAACTCAGTAGAAGGAGGTGGTAAACTCAGTAGAAGGAGGTGATAAACTCAGTAGAAGGAGGTGATAAACTCAGTGGAAGGAGGTGATAAACTCAGTAGAAGGTGGTAAACTCAGTGGAAGGAGGTGGTAAACTCAGTAGAAGGAGGTGATAAACTCAGTAGAAGGAGGTGGTAAACTCAGTAGAAGGAGGTGATAAACTCAGTAGAAGGAGGTGGTAAACTCAGTAGAAGGAGGTGGTAAACTCAGTAGAAGGAGGTGATAAACTCAGTAGAAGGAGGTGATAAACTCAGTAGAAGGAGGTGATAAACTCAGTAGAAGGAGGTGGTAAACTCAGTAGAAGGAGGTGATAAACTCAGTGGAAGGAGGTGATAAACTCAGTAGAAGGAGGTGATAAACTCAGTAGAAGGAGGTGATAAACTCAGTGGAAGGAGGTGATAAACTCAGTAGAAGGAGGTGATAAACTCAGTAGAAGGAGGTGATAAACTCAGTAGAAGGAGGTGATAAATTCAGTAGAAGGAGGTGATAAACTCAGTAGAAGGAGGTGGTAAACTCAGTAGAAGGAGGTGATAAACTCAGTAGAAGGAGGTGATAAACTCAGTAGAAGGAGGTGGTAAACTCAGTAGAAGGAGGTGGTAAACTCAGTAGAAGGAGGTGGTAAACTCAGTAGAAGGAGGTGGTAAACTCAGTAGAAGGAGGTGATAAACTCAATTACTGAAACAGATGGCCTTTCTCAGAGTGCTGACAGAAAGACAGGGGAGGTTTGGAGAGGCTGTCTTTCTTGATGCCACGGTCTGGGAGGGATTTTACCAGGTCCTCACTTTGACATAATCATATTATTGTGTGCATGTAACCGTGCTCAGTGATATTTTTCATGTGAATGGCAAGGGGCAGTGGATATTGTTTATGGTTAAACTAACTTTGATCATCATGCATCTTCAAGTAGTCCTTGAAAAGTTTCCTAAACAAAGACATTTCTCCAGGGGATTGTCTTAAAGTTTCCTAAACAAAGACATTTCTCCAGGGGATTGTCTTAAAGTTTCCAAAACAAAGACATTTCTCCAGGGGATTGTCTTAAAGTTTCCAAAACAAAGACATTTCTCCAGGGGATTGTCTTAAAGTTTCCTAAACAAAGACATTTCTCCAGGGGATTGTCTTAAAGTTTCCTAAACAAAGACATTTCTCCAGGGGATTGTCTTAAAGTTTCCAAAACAAAGACATTTCTCCAGGGGATTGTCTTAAAGTTTCCTAAACAAAGACATTTCTCCAGGGGATTCTTTATCTAATAGCTTAGATAAAGAAAACTTCTTCAGAAACTCCTTCAGTAATTTCTTGATATCTTGAACCGACACACACACACACACACACACACACACACCACAAACACACACCACACACACACACACACACACACACACACACACACACACACACACACACACACACACACACACACACACACACACCACCACAAACACACACACACACCAAAAACACACACACACATCACAAACACACACCACAAACACACACACACAAACACCACAAACACACACCACACACACACACACACACACACACACACACCACCACAAACAAACACACACACACACACACACACACACACACACACACACACACACACACACACACACACACACACACACACACACACACACACACACACACCACAAACACACACACCACACACACACACACACACCACAAACGCACACACACACCACAAACACACACACACACACACACACACACACACACACACACACCACAAACACACACACACACACACACACACACACACACACACACACACACACACACACACACACACCACAAACACACACACACACACACACACCACAAACGCACACACACACCACAAACACACACACCACACACACACACACACACACACCACAAACGCACACACACCACAAACACACACACACCGCAAACACACACACACACACACACCACAAACACACACACACACACACCACAGACACAAAAGCTGGTACCAGGAAGTTAGGCAGAGGTCACACATGCACACTCCTGTTTGTCTGACAGTCAGGTGTGGGCCCATGGATGGGTACACTCTTAGAAGAAATGGTTTCGGCTGTTCCCATAGGAGAACCCTTTGAAGAACCCTTTTGGGTTCCAGGTAGAACCCTCTGTGGAAGGGATTCTAAATAAAACCCAAAAGGGTTCTACCTGGAACCAAAAAGGTTTCTTCTATGAGGCAGCGGAAGTACAATTTTAGGTTCTAGATAGTACCTTTTTTTCTAAAAGTGTAGTGACAGTCCGTCTGTGAGTACACATAGCCTAGATACTGTGACTGCACAATTACAGGCCGCTGGTCTGTAATTATACTGCGATCGTTATGTGATGAAACCATCTACATTCTGACTAGTGCTTCCAGCCGAGGCAATACATTCAGTTTAAAGAGACTTCATATCCTCAAACATTGTTTTTTCAAATGTGTTTGTCCATGTGCAGTATTCAAGGAGATATCTAATACTGCATCTGTATCAATGGGCTTACGTTGCAGACTCAATGGAAAGTGTGTTACAGATACTAGATCAATCCCAAAGTTAAACTTCTCTTCTCTCCTCTTCTTCCCTTTCAGAATGCCACACTTCCTGTTTACAGTGCACTGGAGGAAGTGGTCAGAACTGCACTTCTTGTGCCCCGTCCTCCGTCCTCCAGGAAGGCCAGTGCGTCCCCAGATGTCCCCCAGGCTTCACCATCCAGGATAACACCTGCCAAGGTGGGGAAGACAAGCACACGCACGCACACACACACCTCGTTACAATTGACGGCTACACACCATTACCTGGGAAACCAATAATGTCTACCCCCCCCCACACAGCAGACCCAAGTTGGAACCCAGTCTGTTACAGAAGACGGACAATAAACAAGTCTGAAATTAGTATTTGTATGTAAAAAGACTGTAATGCCCTGTGGGGACTCTTTGAAGATAACATTGTACTAACAATGGATAACATAGATAGCATATCTATCTGTTGTAGAAACAGTTATCCTGGATTTGTTACTATACTGCTTAGCATGGAAACACTACTGTATGTGAGTTGTTGATAGTACATTACATTCACCGAGCATTTCCCTGAGGCTGAATCAAAGTCATAGAGGGAAACATTATCATTCTCACCAGCTTTAAGAACTTGAGAAACAGAATACATTTTTAGTTACTGTGGAAAGTAATTTAAAACAGCAGTTTAACATTCCTGGGCAAAGCTTCTCCTTTTAAAGAATCTGAGGTACTTAAAGTGAGGATGTGTCCCAAATGGCAACCTGTTCCCTAAACAATGGAATAATTTGAACCAGAGCCATATGGGCTAAATGAGGAATAAGGTTCCATTTGGAGCACAGCCTTAATCACCGGCTTGTGCTTTAACAGATCACTGGGCTTTCTCCACAGACTCCTTATTTTAATGGAATTAGCAGAAGGGTGCGATTTGGAGACATTCTTAGCAAACCCTCGTTTACCATCTTAAACCTGCAGGGAGTTGACCCTTCAGCAACCGACCGTCTTCAGGTCTCCTACTAAGTCTTTGCTGTCGGCCCTATGTCTGCAGTTTCCTATAGAAGCGGAACAGTATTGTCTTTATACGATGTTGTGTTCTTTGGTCTAGTTTTCTGAGCAACCAATAGATACCCCCAACCCTCCTCCCGCTCTCTCCTCACCTCCTCCCCTCACGTCTTCCCCTCCCAGGTTGCCACCCGTCCTGCCAGGAGTGTAACGGGCCGTCCCAGGCTGACTGTGTGTCCTGCCCCCCCCTGGCCAACTTCCACAATGGGTACTGCACTACCAGCTGTCCTGAGGGACAGTTCCTTCACCCCCAAGGATACTGCCAGGGTAAGGGAGTGTGTGTGTTTGTGTTTGTGTGTGTGTCGGGATGCGGTGTGTGTGTGTGTGTGTGTGTGTGTGTGTGTGTGTGTGTGTGTGTGTGTGTGTGTGTGTGTGTGTGTGTGTGTGTGTGTGTGTGTGTGTGTGTGTGTGTGTGTGTCGGTTCAAGATATCAAGAAATTACTGAAGGAGTTTCTGAAGAAGTTTTCTTTATCTAAGCTATTAGATAAAGAATCCCCTGGAGAAATGTCTTTGTTTAGGAAACTTTAAGACAATCCCCTGGAGAAATGTCTTTGTTTTGGAAACTTTAAGACAATCCCCTGGAGAAATGTCTTTGTTTAGGAAACTTTAAGACAATCCCCTGGAGAAATGTCTTTGTTTAGGAAACTTTAAGACAATCCCCTGGAGAAATGTCTTTGTTTAGGAAACTTTTCAAGGACTACTTGAAGATGCATGATGATCAAAGTTAGTTTAACCATAAACAATATCCACTGCCCCTTGCCATTCACATGAAAAATATCACTGAGCACGGTTACATGCACACAATAATATGATTATTGTGGATAGTCAGATTAATATAATAGATTGTTTAAAACGTTTACGTGCTTTGCAAGAAAAACTATTTCCCTAATCTGAAATCAGACTGATGGCACTCTGATAAATGCAGAAAATCTACCACATTGTCAATGTTATTCTGACATTTAAACTACGCCTGCAACAATTTCAAAGATTTTACTGAGTTACAGTTCATATGAGGAAATCAGTCAATTGAAATACATTCATTAGGCCCTAATCTATGGATTTCACATGACTGGGATTACAGATATGCATCAGCTGGTCACAGATACCTTAAAAAGGGTAGGGGTGTGGATCAGAAAACCAGTCAGTATCTGGTGTGACCATCATTTGCCTCATACAGCGCAACACATCTCCTTAGCATAGAGTTGATCAGGCTGTTGATTGTGGCCTGTGGAATGTTGTCCCACTCCTCTTCAATGGCGGTGTGAAGTTGCTGGATATATATAGACTCCCAAACAGGCTCAATGGGTGACGTCTGAGTATGCAGGCCATGGAAGAACTGGGACATTTTCATCTTCCAGGAATTGTGTCCAGATCCTTGCGACATGGGGCTGTGCATAATAATGCTGAAACATGAGGTGATGGCGGCGGATGGTGTTTACATGTCCTAATAATTCCAAGTCCTCTGTTCTCCTCCACTCTGCCAAACAGTGGAGTTGTCACCTCCCCCCGTCCTCTGTTCTCCACTCAGCCAAAAAGTGGAGTTGTCACCTCCCCCCGTCCTCTGTTCTCCACTCAGTCAAACAGTGGAGTTATCCCCCACCCCCTCTGTTCTCCACTCAGTCAAAAAGTGGAGTTGTCACCTCGTCCTCTGTTCTCCACTCAGTCAAAAAGTGGAGTTGTCACCTCGTCCTCTGTTCTCCACTCAGTCAAAAAGTGGAGTTGTCACCTCGTCCTCTGTTCTCCACTCAGTCAAACAGTGGAGTTGTCACCTCACCTCGTCCTCTGTTCTCCACTCAGTCAAAAAGTGTAGTTGTCACCTCACCCCATCCTCTGTTCTCCACTCAGTCAAACAGTGGAGTTGTCACCTCACCCCGTCCTCTGTTCTCAGTGTTCAATAGATATTTCTGCTGACGCTTCTACTCATCATTCATTCACTTCATCAAGCCTTCTATGTTAATGTGGATGCTACCATGGTTACGGATAATCATAACAAGTAACTTTCTCTCTGATCATTGTTCACAATTCATTCATGATTATACGTAACCATGGTAGCATCCATATTAATGTAGACGTGTTCAGAAACATATTAGATTCTTATTTACAGTAAACCTGACTCCAAAATGACACAATACATTATTTACCATTCATTACTACTGGGCACAGCATAACCAGAAACACATCCAAAACAAAATACAAATGCATCCAGCAAGTTTGTAGAGTTACAAGCTTGATGTAGTGCTGGGAATATGGGACAAAATACTGAACCTTTGACTACTTTAACACACTATAAGTGAATTTGGCCATGACACCTTCAATTGGGGGGACAATATATTGTACATAAAGTCCATTCATTTCTAAATGGTAAAACAATTACCCTCAAATAAAAGGTGCTATTTTGTACCTTCGCCTCATATAAGCTATTGGATCTCAAATCCAAAATGCTGGAGTATAGAGCCACATGAAACGTTTTAGCTTCACTGTCAAAATAAACAAGGATCTCTCTCTCTCTCTCTCTTTCACTCTCTTGCTCTCTCTGTTTTTTTTCTCTCTCTTTTTTTCTCTACCCCCCCTCTCTCTCCCTCTCTTTTTATTTTAATAAATGTTTTACTTTGGCCAGTGAACAGAGATCTTTCTGTGTAGGGGTTTCCTACGTGTACTTCTATCAGCATAGCTAAATGTGCTGTTCTGAGCTTCATGTGCAGCTTCATGTGCAGCTTCATGTGCAGCTTCATGTGCAGCTTCATATGCAGCTTCATGTGCAGCTTCATGTGCAGCTTCATGTGCAGCTTCATGTGCAGCTTCATGTGCAGCTTCATGTGCCTCTGGGAACAGAAATGTCCTTTAAGTCTTATTTATTTAAAAATGTGTGACACTGTAATGGAAATATGAATTCAATACTGACTTAAGAAATAATAAACACATCCAAATAAACATTATATTCTAGACCATTTTTGAAAAATAAAAGTCCTAAAAGGTTGGTTTCAGTCATTTTTTTAAACATTAAATGCACTATGCATTATGTGGGTTGAATGCTGTAACAAAACAGAATTCAATAATTAATAAAATTCCCATGATGGTTGTGACCATTACTGCTGATCACTTTTTAACAGTGGTGATTTTAGCATGTAAATCTTGGTGGGGCAAATGAAAAAATGTGGGATGCATGCCAGCAAAGCCACTACACAACACAGCACTAAACAATACATTAATTGCACTATAACGGTGACAAACGGTGTCCACAAACTGTTATGGCCTATATAAAGCTGTCCCAACAGCAGAGTCCCAACAGCAGTCCCAACACCTTACCACTGCTACACCTGGCTATCAGTGGAGCCTTGTCTGGTAGTGAAACAGTTCATTCAGCCTCATTTACTGTCTTTAAAAAAACATAACTGATATGACTGACTTGCTTAAATAAATGTGGTTTCTACTGACAATTGAGATGTACAAACTATGGCATAAGGGGACGACAAGCGGATAAGAGGCAATCAGTAATTTATATTAAGACATTAATGAGTGAGCTAGGACAGACCTAATCAATATAACTATTTGTTCAGCACTTTTGAAATGTACAGCGACAGAATTCAGAACATGGGCCGTTCTTACAGTGTTCTCCCTGAACACCAAGTCAGAACCGTAGGATAAATAAAGGGGACATATAAGCAGACAATGAAGGCTCTTACAATATTCAATGATTACATTTCTCTAAAACAGGTTATAGGCTACATGTGCACCACCAAGTCAGAACAGTAGGCGGAATTAAGAGGTGAAAAGAGACCAAATTATTAGGGTGAGGCACATTGAATGCCGTTTGGGTCTTTGCGTGTCAGAAAAGATAAGTTTTAATTTGACACGTCAAATAACACAATTCTATAATAGAATGGTGTGTGTGCTGAATTTGCCAAGCGCCACCACTACTACCAGTAGCACTGTCAAAGCTGTACAAAACAATCACACACCAGCCACGAACGATGTTTACAATACTGCGTTGGTGAAAATAGACAACAATACACAACATACTTAGTATTACTTTCTTAGCTTGAGTATCCACATATCCCTGGCATATTACATAATTTACCATACAAGACATTTTGGACTCGCCTTGCTAACTTGAACAGGAAGGTGGCGCACCGGTCCTTCCAAACCATTCATTGTTGAATTAGCAATTTCCAACTTGTTGTGTAATGTTTATGTCCAATGGCCGATGAGCACCGATACGTTTTATCTAGAATTTCTCTTCATTATTTCTCTTCACATGACAAGGATTAAAAAGGATTTGCCAGTAGATTGTCCACTTGATTCATGATGATGACTGCTAGCTAAGGTTTTGAAAGTAAGATGTTGACATGATCAGTCCAATCAAAGCTACTGTACATATAATGTGATTTGACGTCATTTTATCTGTGGCCAATTATCTTGAGCCTTCTTGGAAGGGCACTTATAATATAACTCTATGGCAGGACCTAAATGTGCTGAAATGTTCAATGTCTACTCTTACTAAGGACAGGCGCAATGCTGATTGCTCTCTATATCACCTCACGGTCGCTCATTCTGTCTCTTACGTAGTAGGCTTAAAAGAAACACTGACCGGACAAGTAGATGAGCAATGGATTATGGTAATTGTAGTTAATTACCACATTTGATGTGTTAAATTATGTAGAATATTGGCCTGTTGGAAACTACAACTCCCTACTACATCGCACAGTTCAGGCTGGATCTGGATCTGATTATTCTCTAGTGAAACTGTGCGATGTTCACATTGAGTTCACAGAAAGAAAAAAAAAAGTTAAATAATCAAACTAAAATTGGTCAATTAGCACTACTATTTACTCTCTGCTGCTCCACGGTGACCCTGAATCTGACAGGGATTATGGTCGACAGCTCCTAAATGGCCCACGGTGACCCTGAATCTGACAGGGATTATGGTCGACAGCTCCTAAATGGCCCACGGTGACCCTGAATATGACAGGGATTATGGTCGACAGCTCCTAAATGGCCCACGGTGACCCTGAATCTGACAGGGATTATGGTCGACAGCTCCTAAATGGCCCACGGTGACCCTGAATCTGACAGGGATTATGGTCGACAGCTCCTAAATGGCCCACGGTGACCCTGAATCTGACAGGGATTATGGTCGACAGCTCCTAAATGGCCCACGGTGACCCTGAATCTGACAGGGATTATGGTCGACAGCTCCTAAATGGCCCACGGTGACCCTGAATATGACAGGGATTATGGTCGACAGCTCCTAAATGGCCCACGGTGACCCTGAATCTGACAGGGATTATGGTCGACAGCTCCTAAATGGCCCACGGTGACCCTGAATCTGACAGGGATTATGGTCGACAGCTCCTAAATGGCCCACGGTGACCCTGAATCTGACAGGGATTATGGTCGACAGCTCCTAAATGGCCCACGGTGACCCTGAATCTGATAGGGATTATGGAGGGATAGATGAAGACATACCCACCAAGGTGTTCCTCAAGGATGTATTCCGATGCTACTCTACTTTTAGGAATCTATCTCTTTACTCTCTCCTGTTCCAAGGTGACCCTGAATGCGACTCAGATTATGGTAAACAGCTCCTCAATGGCCCAGCTCGTAAAATATTTAACTAATCAAGCAGGGTGAATCTGTCAGCTGTGGACTGGAGTCTTTTCCGGCTCAGTTTAATCTTTGACGGCTGTGCATCTGGTGTTAAATCTTTCATCAGATCTCTCTTCTCTACTCTAACAAGAAGAGCCAGTAGAGACTAGTGTAATTACAATCTTAAATCCTCAGATCTTCTCAGCTCTCATTCTGTCTCTCTCTCTCTCTCTCTCTCTCTCTCTCTCTCTCTCTCTCTCTCTCTCTCTCTCTCTCTTTCTCTCTCTCTTTCTCTCGCTCTCTCTCTCTCTCTTTCAATTCAATTCAATGGCCTTTATTGGCATGGGAAACATATGTTAACGTTGCCAAAGCAAGTGAAGTAGATAATAAACAAAAGTGAAATAAACAATCAATAATGAACAGTAAACATTACACTCACCAAAGGAATAGAGACATTTGAAATGTCATATTATGTCTATATACAGTGTTGTAACAATATGCAAATAGTTAAAATACAAAAGGGAAAATAAATCAACATAAATATGGGTTGTATTTACATGGTGTTTGTTCTTCACTGGTTGCCCTTTTCTTGTGGCAACAGGTCACACATATTGCTGCTGTGATGGAACACTGTGGTATTTCACCCAAATCAACATTTGGGTTTGTTTTCAAATTCTTTGTCGGTCTGCGTAATCTGAGGGAAATATGTGTCTCTAATATATTCATACATTTGCAGGAGATTAGGAAGTGTCTTCTCTTGAGAGCCAGGTCTGCCTACGGAGGCCTTTCTCAATAGCAAGGCTATGCTCACTGAGTCTGTACATAGTCAAAGCTTTCCTTAAGTTTGGGTCAATCACAGTGGTCAGGTATTCTGCCACTGTGTTCTCTCTGTTTAGGGTCAAATAGTATCTAGTTTGCTCAGTTTTTTTGTTAATTCTTTCCAATGTGTCAAGTAGTCTTTTCCTTTTCTCATGATGTGGTTGGGTCTAATAGTGTTGTTGTCCTGGGGCTCTGTGGGGTCTGTTTGTGTTCGTGAACAAAGCCCCAGGACCAACTTGCTTAGGGGACTCTTCTCCAGGTTAATCTCTCTGTAGGTCATGGTTTGTTATGGAAGGTTTGGCAATCGCATCCTTTTAGGGGGTTGTAGAATTTAACGGCTCTTTTCTGGATTTTGAAAATTATAGGGTATCGGCCTAATTCTGCTCTGCATGCATTGTTTGGTGTTTTACATTGTACACAGGATATTTTTGCAGAATTCTGCATGTAGTATAATTTTGGTGTTTGTCCCATTTTGTGAATTCTTGGTTGGTGAGCGGAACCCCAGACCTCACAACCATAAAGGGAAATGGGTTCTATAACTGATTCAAGTATTTTTAGCCAGATCGTAATTGGTATGTTGAATTTTATGTTCCTTTTGATGGCATAGAAGGCCCTTCTTGCCTTGTCCCTGAGATCATTCACAGTTTTGTGGAAGTTACCTGTGGCACTGATGTTTAGGCCGAGGTACACTACCGTTCAAAAGTTTGGGGACACTTAGAAATGTCCTTGTTTTTGAAAGAAAAGCACATTTTTTTGTCCATTAAAATAACATCAAATTGATCAGAAATACAGTGTAGACATTGTTAATGTTGTAAATGACTATTGTAGCTGGAAATTGCAAATTTTTTATGGAATATCTACATAGGCGTACAAAGGCCTATGTGTTCCAATGGCACGTTGTGTTAGCTAATCCAAGTTTATCATTTTAAGGCTAATTGATCATTAGAAAACCCTTTTGCAATTATGTTAGCACTGCTGAAAACTGTTGTGCTGATTAAAGAAGCAATAAAACTGGCCTTCTTTAGACTAGTTGAGTATCTGGAGCATCAGCATTTGTGGGTTCAATTACAGGCTCAAAATGGCCAGAAACAAATAACTTTCTTCTGAAACTCGTCAGTCTATTCTTGTTCTGAGATTTGAAGGCTATTCAATGCGAGAAATTGCCAAGAAACTGAAGATCTCGTACAACGCTGTGTACTACTCCTTTCACAGAACAGCGCAAACTGGCTCTAACTAGAATAGAAAGAGGAGTGGGAGGCCCCGGTGCACAACTGAGCAAGAGGACAAGTACATTAGAGTGTCTAGTTTGAGAAACAGACGCCTCACAAGTCCTCAACTGGCAGCTTCATTAAATACTACCCACAAAACACCAGTCTCAACATCAACAGTGAAGAGGCGACTCTGGGATCCTGGCCTTCTAGGCAGAGTTGCAAAGAAAAAGCCATATCTCAGACTGGCCAATAAAAAGAAAAGATTAAGAATGGCAAAAGAACACAGACACTGGACAGATGAAGATTGGAAAAAGGTGTTTTATGGACAGACAAATCTAAGTTTGAACATTCGTGAGACGCATACCAAATGAAAAGTTGATGAAGGAGTACTTGACGCCATCTTAAGCTCTTCCATCTTGACCACCTCCGGAGAGATGTAATACCCCAGGAAGGAGACGGATGTTTGGTGGAAGACACACTTTTCTCCTTTGATGTAGAGGTAGTTCTGGAATACCGCCGGCGTGTTGGCTAGGCCGTACGGCATTACCAGGTACTCGTGTGCCTGACGTTGTGCTGAAAGCGGTCTTCCACTCATCTCCTTCCCAAATGCGTATAAAATGATATGCTCTCTGGAGGTCCAGCTTAGTGAAGTACCGCGCCGCCCTGAGCTGCTCTATGGCCAGCAGAACGAGGGGCATTGGATGCCGGAACTTGACCGTCACGTCGTTGAAGCCCCGGTAATCAATGCATGGTCGAAGTTCCCCATCCTTCTTCGTGATGAAACAAAATGCTTGCTGTAGCAGGCGAGGTGGATCGGCGGATATATCCCTCCTCCAGCGACTGGATCTCTCCATCGACTCGGCCCCTGTTCCAGGGGGTGCAGCTCCGGGTAACAGGTCAATGGCACAGTCCCAGGACCTGTGAGGAGGGAGACACTTAGCCTTCTCACTGGAGAAAACTGCTTTTGGAGCCAGGGAAGATGATCGGATGGATGGATGAGGTCATGACCATGAGTTTCAGTCTCTCCCGATGGCAGCCGTTGATGGTGAGGGTGAGTGGTCGAGTCACGTGGGTAATGGACCCAGTACTCACTAGTCGGCCGTCCACCGCCTTTATGGGAAGTGAGGACCTCAGCCTGCGCACCGGCAGTCGGAGAGCGGATACCAAGGACTGGTCAATGAAACTCCCCGTGGCCCCAGAATAGATAGATCAGGGCTGTGAAGACATGAGGGTGAGTTCCACCAGACAGCACAACAGGACAACAGAAAGGGCTAGTGATGTCGCTAACGCACAAGGCACCTACCGTGTACTCACCCCCTTCCTGAAGTGGTTGTGGTTAGTAGCTAGTGTTCTGCCCCAGTGAGAAGAAGTGGTTAGTAGCTAGTGCCAGTTGGTCTACAGAGAGCTGATTAATGTGATATGGGGAGGGTTGATATGATTTAATGTGATATGGGGAGGATTGATGTGATTTAATGTGATATGGGGAGGATTGATGTGATTTAATGTGATATGGGGAGGATTGATGTGATTTAATGTGATATGGGGAGGGTTGATGTGATTTAATGTGATATGGGGAGGTTTGATGTGATTTAATGTGATATGGGGAGGGTTGATGTGATTTAATGTGATATGGGGAGGGTTGATGTAATTTAATGTGATATGGGGAGGGTTGATGTGATATGGGGAGGGTTGATGTAATTTAATGTGATATGGGAAGGGTTGATGTGATTTAATGTGATATGGGGAGGGTTGATGTGATTTAATGTGATATGGGGAGGGTTGATGTAATTTAATGTGATATGGGGAGGGTTGATGTGATATGGGGAGGGTTGATGTAATTTAATGTGATATGGGAAGGGTTGATGTGATTTAATGTGATATGGGGAGGGTTGATGTAATTTAATGTGATATGGGGAGGGTTGATGTGATATGGGGAGGGTTGATGTAATTTAATGTGATATGGGGAGGGTTGATGTAATTTAATGTGATATGGGGAGGGTTGATGTGATATTGGGAGGGTTGATGTAATTTAATGTGATATGGGAAGGGTTGATGTGATTTAATGTGATATGGGGAGGATTGATGTGATATGGGGAGGGTTGATGTGATATGGGGAGGGTTGATGTGATATGGGGAGGGTCTCACTGATGAGACAGCCTATAGGAAGGAGGTCAGAGACCTGGCCGTGTGATGCCAGGACAACAACCTCTCCCTCAACGTGATCAAGATAAAGGAGATTGATTGTGGACTACAGGAAAAGGAGGACTGAGCATGCGCTTATTCTCATCGATGGGGCTGTAGTGGAGCAGGTTGAGAGCTTCAAGTTCCTTGGTGTCCACATCCCCAACAAACTATCATGGTCCAAACACACCAAGACAGTCGTGAAGAGGGCACGACAAAGCCTATTCCCCCTCAGGAGACTGAAAAGATTTGGCATGGGTCCTCAGATCCTCAAAAAGTTCTACAGCTGCACCATCGAGAGCATCCTGACTGGTTGCATCACTGGCTGGGATGGCAACTGCTCGGCCTCCGACCACATGGCACTACAGAGGGTAGTGTGTATGGTCCAGTACAGCTTCCTGCCATCCAGGACCTCTATACCAGGTGGTGTCAGAGGAAAGCCGTAAAAATTGTAAAATACTCCAGACACCCTAGTCATAGACTGTTCTCTCTGCTACCGCACGGCAAGCGGTACCGGAGTGCCAAGTCAAGGTCCAAAAGGCTTCTTAACAGCTTCTACCCCCAAGCCATAAGACTCCTGAACATCTAATCAAATGGCTACACGGACTATTTGCATTGGGGTTGATATTATTCCACGTGATAGGAGGAGTATTGATATGATTTAATATAACAATAATTTTGTGTTGATGTTGGCTCCACACTGAGAGGGCTCACCTGGGTAGGTGTAGCAGAGACAGAGGCACACACAGCTGAGAGGAGCTAGTGTGTGAATACGACATGCACCATTTAACGTCTATGGCCTTCCTGTGCTAATCAACACACACATATACACACGTTTCTACCTCTTCTCCTGTCCTCTAGTCTAACACCTCTAACCCTGATCCATCTCTTTATCTCTTTCCTTTATCTCTCTCTCACCTGGCTGGCACACTCTCCTTGACTCTTCTACCCAGAAAGACCTGCTGTTGTTTGTCTGTAGATTGGTATCACAGCATCTCAGACTGGCTCAAGGTGTCTAACACTTCCAGCCAACCATGCAACTATCTTCTCTCTCTCTCTCTCTGTCTCTCTGTCTATCAATTTAATTCAATTCAATTTCAATTTAAGGACTTTATTGGCATGGGAAACATATGTTTACATTGCCAAAGCAAGTGAAATAGAAAATAAACACAATGAAATAAACAATAAAAAATGTACAGTAAACATTACAATCGCAAAAGTTCCAAAAGAATAAAGACATTTCTCTCTCTCTCACTCTCTCTCTCTCTTTTTCTTTCTCTCTCTTTCTATCCCTCTCAAGTAAGAAATATAGTGGTGATGGGGGTGGTGATGGGGTGATAGTGTTGATGGGGTGATATTGGTGATGGGGTGATATTGGTGATGGGGTGACGGGGTGATAGTGGTGATAGTGGTGATGGGGTGACGGGGCGATAGTGTTGATGGGGTGACAGTGGTGATGGGGTGATAGTGTTGATGGGGTGACAGTGGTGATGGGGTGACAGTGGTGATGGGGTGATAGTGGTGATGGGGTGACAGTGGTGATGGGGTGACAGTGGTGATGGGGTGACAGTGGTGATGGGGTGATAGTGGTGATGGGGTGACAGTGGTGATGGGGTGACAGTGGTGATGGGGTGATAGTGGTGACGGGGTGACAGTGGTGATGGGGTGATAGTGGTGATGGGGTGACAGTGGTGATGGGGTGACAGTGGTGATGGGGTGATAGTGGTGATGGGGTGATTGGGGTGATGAGGTGATAGTGGTGATGGGGTGATATTGGTGATGGGGTGATAGTGGTGATGGGGTGATATTGGTGATGGGGTGATAGTGGTGATGGGGTGATAGTGGTGATGGGGTGATAGTGGTGATGGGGTGATATTGGTGATGGGGTGATAGTGGTGATGGGGTGATAGTGGTGATGGGGTGACGTGGTGATGGGGTGATGGGGTGATAGTGATGATGGGGTGATAGTGGTGATGGGGTGATAGTGGTGATGGGGTGATAGTGGTGATGGGGTGATAGTGGTGATGGGGTGATAGTGGTGATGGGGTGATAGTGGTGATGGGGTGATATTGGTGATGGGGTGATAGTGGTGATGGGGTGACGTGGTGATGGGGTGATAGTGGTGATGGGGTGATAGTGGTGATGGGGTGATAGTGGTGATGGGGTGACGGGGTGATAGTGATGATGGGGTGATAGTGGTGATGGGGTGATAGTGGTGATGGGGTGATAGTGGTGATGGGGTGATAGTGGTGATGGGGTGATAGTGGTGATGGGGTGATAGTGGTGATGGGGTGACAGTGGTGATGGGGTGACAGTGGTGATGGGGTGACAGTGGTGATGGGGTGATAGTGGTGATGGGGTGACAGTGGTGATGGGGTGATGGGGTGATAGTGGTGATGGGGTGACAGTGGTGATGGGGTGATAGTGGTGATGGGGTGATAGTGGTGATGGGGTGATAGTGGTGATGGGGTGATAGTGGTGATGGGGTGACGTG
Organism: Thymallus thymallus; assembly: GCA_023634145.1. Taxonomy (NCBI): domain Eukaryota; kingdom Metazoa; phylum Chordata; class Actinopteri; order Salmoniformes; family Salmonidae; genus Thymallus; species Thymallus thymallus. Next base: position 4,096,241 of record CM042402.1, on the reverse strand, counting down.
GTGATGGGGTGATAGTGGTGATGGGGTGATAGTGGTGATGGGGTGATAGTGGTGATGGGGTGATAGTGGTGATGGGGTGACGGGGTGATAGTGATGATGGGGTGATAGTGGTGATGGGGTGATAGTGGTGATGGGGTGATAGTGGTGATGGGGTGATAGTGGTGATGGGGTGATAGTGGTGATGGGGTGATAGTGGTGATGGGGTGACAGTGGTGATGGGGTGACAGTGGTGATGGGGTGACAGTGGTGATGGGGTGACAGTGGTGATGGGGTGATAGTGGTGATGGGGTGACAGTGGTGATGGGGTGATGGGGTGATAGTGGTGATGGGGTGACAGTGGTGATGGGGTGATAGTGGTGATGGGGTGATAGTGGTGATGGGGTGATGGGGTGATGGGGTGATGGGGTGATGGGGTGACAGTGGTGATGGGGTGACAGTGGTGACAGTGGTGATGGGGTGATGGGGTGATAGTGGTGATGGGGTGACAGTGGTGATGGGGTGACAGTGGTGATAGTGGTGATGGGGTGATGGGGTGATAGTGGTGATGGGGTGACAGTGGTGATGGGGTGATGGGGTGATAGTGATGATGGGGTGATAGTGGTGATGGGGGTATGCAGGTATGAAAAAGCCCTTTTTGTGCTGGAGAGAGGTGGTGTAGTCCTCACTAGACTCAGGTCTGAAGTCGGTGTTGTATTTTCAACACTAATCAATCCAATATCATGAAAATTGAACATTGAGGGACCCCTGTGTGTGACCTTTGCCCTCTCTGTTCCCAGAATGTAACAGTGATTGCCAGCGCTGTGCGGCGGACCTCCAAACAGGCGTGGGCAGTGTGTGTCTGTGGTGTAAGGTTGCCAGGACCCTGTTGCTAGAAGACCACTGTGTCACCCGCTGTCCCCTAGGCCACTACCCCTGGCACGGGGCCTGCAAGAGTAAGTTCTGTTACACACGCAAACACACGCATGCAAACACACACACACACACACGCATGCAAACACACACACACACACACACACACACACAGGCATGCAAACACACACACAGGCATGCAAACACACACACACACACAGTTTGAATGTTTATATTGACGACTCATCTAGGTAATTTTGAATGTTTATAATCACTACTCACCTAGGAGAGAGAGAGAGACACAGAGAGAGAGAGAGACACACAGAGAGAGAGAGAGAGACACAGAGAGAGAGAGACACACAGAGAGAGAGAGAGACACACAGAGAGAGAGAGAGACAGAGATAGAGAGAGAGACAGGTGGCTCCGCCCCCGGAACAGGACTGGACGCCGGGACAGGTGTCTCCGCCCCTGGCGCAGGACTGGTCATCGGGCTGGGAACCGGCACTGGAGCTAACGGCCTGGGGATCGCCACCAGGACTCTGGTGAGAGGTGCCGGCACTGGAGGTTCCGGGCTGGGAATCGCCACCAGGACTCTGGCGGTACTGGGCTGGGAACCGGCATCAGAGGTTCCGGGCTGGAAACCAGCACTGGAGATACTGGACTGGGGACCCGCACTGGAGCCCTGGTGCGGGAGACCGGCACTAGCGGTACCGGACTGGGAACCGGCGATGGAGATACCGGACACCCCCAGTTCCAGAGCTAAATAGTGGAGGTATTCCTCCTGAGAGATAATCTCCCTTTCTCCGAGGAGTTCCTCCCCTGTCCAGCCCTGCTCGGTCCCGTGGTGGTGGGTTTAGACGGGACCCGAGGCGCAGAGCTGTGATACGAAGACATTCCTTTATTATGCTACCAAATAACAAACAAAGGAGCGAACGCAACCATGAACTGGTGTGCAGAACACCGCGCAAACATAGGTAGGAAATCAATGAACTTAAATAGGATCCCCAATTAGAGACAATGCAGCACAGCGGCCTCTAATTGGGGACCAAACAGAAAACTAAACATAGAGTCAACTAGAACTCTCTAGTCAAGCCCTGACCGTGACAAACATAGAGAAGCCCAGAGGCCTCCCTACAGCCTCCCACACAAGCATTCCAGGAAGTTTCACAATGATGGGCCTCTGGGTTAAGAAACTCTTTGATATTAAGCGTGTTGATAATTTCTTACTCCCTGTATTGAGTCAAGACAATGTAAAGTGCAATGATTGCGTATGCCGGTTGTGATTCAACTGTCACATTCTTCATCTGCTTGGATCAATGCTTGATATGATGTATTGGTTTTGTATTTAACCTGGAAAAGGCTGGTGTTAGGTTTTATTTAACCTGGAAAAGGCTGGTGTTAGGTTTTATTTAACCTGGAAAAGGCTGGTGTTAGGTTTTATTTAACCTGGAAAAGGCTGGTGTTAGGTTTTATTTAACCTGGAAAAGGCTGGTGTTAGGTTTTATTTAACCTGGAAAAGGCTGGTGTTAGGTTTTATTTAACCTGGAAAAGGCTGGTGTTAGGTTTTATTTAACCTGGAAAAGGCTGGTGTTAGGTTTTATTTAACCTGGAAAAGGCTGGTGTTAGGTTTTATTTAACCTTCCAGTCATTGCTTAGTTTATGTTTAAGCTGTTTTGTTGGTTGTTAATGAAGTAACATTCCTGTTTATTTCTCCCAGGATGCCATACTTCCTGTGAGGGCTGCAGTGGGGACGGGCCTCTGTCCTGTACTTCCTGTCCCGCCCCCAGCGTTCTGTTGACCTCAGGGCTGTGTGCCCCCACCTGCCCCCTGGGTTACTATGCTGAAGGAGACAGACGCTGCAGAGGTAAAATGTGCTTCTGCCTCCACCCAGGTTTTACAGAACTGCAGACTACATTTACCACCTGGACTACTGTTCAGTCGCGTGGTCAGGTGCCACAAAGAGGGACTTATGAAAATCGCAATTGGCTCAGAACAGGGCAGCATGGCTGGCCCTTGGATGTACACAGAGAGTAAACATTAATAATATGCATGTCGATCTCTCCTGGCGCAAAGTGGAGGAGAGATTGACTTTATCACTACTATTGAAAGCACTGAGCTGTCTGTTTAAAATACTAGCACACAGCTCAGACACCCATGCATACCCCACAAGACATGCCACCAGACATCTCTTCACAGTCTCCAAGTCCAGAACAGACTATGGGAGGAACACAGTACTACACAGAGCCATGACTACATGGAACTCTATTCCACATCAAGTAACTGATTAAGCAGTAGAATTTGATTTATAAAACTGTTAAAAGTACACCTTTTGGAACAACAGGGACTGTGAAGAGACACACAAAGGTACAGACACATGCATACGCACACATTGTGATATTGTTGTATGGTGGTATTAAACATGTTGTATTGTAGATATGTAGTGGTGTAATAATGTTATATGATGTACTGTTTTATGTTAATGGAAGTGCTTTAATGTGTTGGACCCCAGGAAGAGTAGCTAATTGGGATCCCTAATAAATACAAATACAAAATACAAGGCAATCATTGTTTATTGTCACAGTGTCTGCTGGGATTTTTGCATATGGACCCTGTCTCTTCCTCTCCATATTTAACATTTCTGATATACTGTATTTTTCAGCCTGTGGCAGCCAGTGCCTGTCTTGTGAGATGGGAGGAGTGTGTACGTCTTGCCGTGAGCCGGACAAAGTTCTGCTTTTCGGGGAGTGCCAGTATGACAGCTGTGCCCATCAGTACTACCTCAACACCACTACCCGCACCTGCAGAGGTACAGTAGGCCTGACAGTAAATCTAACCTTAACCCCAGCCCATAGGTACAAAACAGAGGTACAGTAAGCCTGCTGAACATCATATGGCAGAAGGGTTTTGATTCACAGACATATATTTTCTTCTCAATCTGTCATTTCTAATCATCAAGGTATTAAAAAGATCAAGATAGACTATGTCTGGTTTGGTGGCACAAAACAGAAATACCAAATACAGACAACAACAACAACAACAACAACAGCCGTGGTTTAGGAGGAGAGGACTGCCTCAGCAGCTCCGCCCCCTCAGGTATAAAACCACTTCACTCTGCTAACAGGGCCTCAGCAGCTCCGCCCCCTCAGGTATAAAACCACTTCACTCTGCTAACAGGGCCTCAGCAGCTCCGCCCCCTCAGGTATAAAACCACTTCACTCTGCTAACAGTATTAGGGCTAAATTAAGTACAAGAGGAGTTTATTTCCTGCCATACAGGAAGCCGTGAAGAGGTGTGTGTGTGTGTGTGTGTGTTTTGTCTATGCTTATGCGTGTGTCTGTGTGTACCTGTGTGTGTGTGTGGGTGCGCATGCGTGCGTGTGTGTGTGCTATTGCTTGTGTGTGTGGGTATGCGTGTGTGTGTGTGAGCGGTGGCTGGCTAGTATCTCAGCAGGTGTTTCAACACAGCAGCCAGTCAGTCAATAGAACCAACTCTGTTCATCCCCCCAGCTAGACACACACCCACACACACACACACAAACACACACACCCAATGCGCTGCCGCTTGCTACCTGGAAAATCCCCTGAACCCTGGGTGAACCTGTCGAGAGACTGTGCAGCGTCAGCGATGCCAGTTGTTATTGTTGTTGTTGCCAGTCTGCCTGAGCAGGCTTGGGGTGATGAGGTGTGTGAGGACACAGAAAGAGAGGGAGAGAGAAAAGGAGATGGAGTGATTCGCAGTTCGCACGCAAACAATGGAGACAAGTAGAAGGGGACCAGTACAAAAATGTAAGTTTTTGTACTTACTGTAAGTCCCTCTGGATAAGAGCGTGTGCTAAATGACAACATTTAAATGTAGCAGAGACAGAGTGCTGAGTAGCAGTTTGGTTTTTGTTGAAGCCAGCACTACCTGAGTTACAGATATAATGTGTCAGCTGTCAGAAGGTAACAGAAACAGCCAGCAGTGGGAGTGTAGTTCACATGCAGCCCCACTGCTCAGGCTTCACTAGGTGATGGTGTTGTGATGAATACTGTGGGTTGTGAGATATGGTGACCTGACTGTGCGGCTGTGACTTAGTCATCAGGATTTAGAGTTCATTTATAATGTTTCTCAGGAGTTGGTTTTCACTTTTTTAGACTCTCTCCCTCCCTCCCTCTCTCTCTCTCTCTCTCTCTCTCTCTCTCAATTCAAAGGGCTTTATTGGCATGGGAAAAGTGTTTACATTGGTAAACATTACAGTTTTTAAAGAATGTAGACATTTCAAATATTATGTTATTGTCTATATACAGTGTTGTAACGATGTGTTAGTAGTTGAAGTATGAAAGGGAAAATAAATAAACCCATAAATATACAGTCTGTTGTATTTGCTCCACTGGTTGCCCTTTTCTTATTTTAACAGGTCACACATATTGCTGCTGTGGTGACACACTGGTATTTCACATAATAAATATGGGAGTTTATCAAGATTGGATTTGTTTTCAAATTCTTTGTGGGTCTGTGTGGGTCTCTCTCTCTCTCTCTCTCTCTCTCTCTCTCTCTCTCTCTCTCTCTCTCTCTCTCTCTCTCTCTCTCTCTCTCTCTCTCTCTCTCTCTCTCTCTCTCTCTCTCTCTGTCTGTTTCTGTCTATGTCTCTCTTTCTCTCCCCCTACCCTTTTTTCTCTCGGTGCTCTTCTTTCCTAACCCATCCCTCTCTCCCTCCCTCCTCCAGAGTGTGATTGGAGTTGTAATGAGTGCAAGGGTCCACTGCGTACCGACTGTCTACAGTGTATGGAGGGACATGTTCTGCAGGACGGACTCTGCACCCAGGGCTGCTCCCCAGGGTCCTACCAGGATGGAGAGAGATGCCTCAGTACGTGCCTGGATAGAATGATAATTTCACTTATTAAATCTTTCAGTGTTGTTGTCTGTTTTAAGTCAGTTATATATTCTAACGTGTGTTATGTTCTCTCTCTCTCTCTCTCTCTCTCTCTCTCTCTCTCTCTCTCTCTCTCTCTCTCTCTCTCTCTCTCTCTCTCTCTCTCTCTCTCTCTCTCTCTCTCTCTCTCTCTCTCTCTCTCTCTCTGTCAATGTATCTGTCCCCCCCCCCCTTTCTCTCTCTCTGTGCACCAGGTTGTGATGAACACTGTGACGTGTGCCACGGGCCAGGCCAGTGTGTGCGATGCCAGACTCCTTATTCCACCCTGCAGGGCCACTGTGTGTTGGAGTGTGGAAGGAAATTCTTCCTGGACTCTTCTCTGAAGCGATGTACACGTAAGACTACAGTAAATGAAAGAGAGTTGAAATCATAGAGTAACGACGTAGTGTTGATAACTGGAGTTGATTTTGACTTCATTAAGAGTAACCAGAGACAGGGAGTTAAAACTATGGACGTTATTGTCATATTTCCCAGTAGGCTCTGTTGCAGGTAGTATTTTTTTAAATTGTTTGTTTCAATATCTGTGTTTTCTCATGTACATGGCCTGTTTTTTATTTTCTGCTACATAATGATCTGTAACATACATTTTCCTAAACTAATCTAATGTGTAAATGGTTTGATTTATTGCAACCGTTACTGAGAAGACTGTTCATGTTTACATGATGTAGGTAATGTTGTCTTAACTCCTCCCTGCTCTGACATGCATCCTGATTGTAAGTTGTTGGTTATATGAAGTTGCTGGACAATCCTCCCTCTTAAATGGATACCAGTAAAGATTGGATGTCACATTGCAAGCAACTGTAATAGGACACATTAAGAAATATGTAAATGTCTTCACACCCTTAAATGGGACCATATACACCCCAAAATAGTGTTGAGTTTGACTCTACAAGAGTGGAATTAACTCTTGCGATTATGTTGTGAGAGTAAACATTACATAAATGTTTAACTCAAGAATACTGAAAAACACTGCAGAGAGTTAAAAAAGTAACAGAGTTATTTTCAATGAATACTGTATAGAATGAAACGCAATGACTCAGACTAAAATATTAAAATGGAGTATATACAGTTGAAGTCGTAAGTTTACATACACTTAGGTTGAAGACATTAAAAATCATTTTTCAACCACTCCACAGATTTCATGTTAACAAACTATAGTTTTGGGAAGTCGGTTAGGACATCTACTTTGTGCATGACACAAGTCATTCTTCTAACAATTGTTTACAGACAGATTATTTCACTTATAATTCACTATATCACAATTCCAGTGGGTCAGAAGTTTACATACACTAAGTTGACTGTGCCTTTAAACAGCTTGGAACATTCCAGAAAATTATGTCATGGCTTTAGAAGCTTCTGATAGGCTAATTGACATCATTTAAGTCAATTGGAGATGTACCTGTGGATGTATTTCAAGGTCTACCTCCAAACTCAGTGCCTCTTTGCTCGACATCATGGGAAAATCAAAAGAAATCAGCCAAGACCTCAGAAAAAAAATTGTAGACCTCCACAAGTCTGGTTCAGCCTTGGGAGCAATTTCCAAACGCCTGAAGGTCCACGTTCATCTTTACAAACAATAGTACGCAAGTATAAACACCATGGGACCACGCAGCCGTCATACCGCTCAGGAAGGAGACGCGTTCTGTCTGCTAGAGATGAACGTACTTTAGTGCGATAAGTGCATATGGGGACAAAGACTGTACTTTTTGGAGAAATGTAATCTTGTCTGATGAAACAAAAATAGAACTGTTTGGCCATAATGACCATCGTTATATTTGGAGGAAAAAGGGAGAGGCTTGCAAGCCGAAGAGCACCATCCCAACCGTGAAGCACGGGGGTGGCAGCATCATGTTGTGGGGGTGCTTTGCTGCAGGAGGGACTGGTGCACTTCACAAAATAGATGGCATCATGAGGAAGGAAAATTATGTGGATATATTGAAGCAACATCTCAAGACATCAGTCAGGAAGTTGAAGCTTGGTTGTAAACGGGTCTTCCAAGTGGACAATGACCCCAAGCATACTTCCAAAGTTGTGGCAAAATGGCTTAAGGACAACACCGTCAAGGTATTGGAGTGGCCATCACAAAGCCCTGACCTCAATCCTATAGAAAATGTGTGGGCAGAACTGAAAAAGCGTGTGCGAGTAAGGATGCCTACAAACCTGACTCAGTTACACCAGTTCTGTCAGGAGGATTGGGCCAAAATCCACCCAACTAATTGTGGGAAGCTTGTGGAAGGATACCTGAAACGTTTGACCCTATTTAAACAATTTAAAGGCAATGCTACCAAATACTAATTGAGTGTATGTAAACTTCTGACCCACTGGGAATGTGATGAAAGAAATAAAAGCTGAAATAAATCATTCTCTCTACTATTATTCACATTCTTAAAATAAAGTGGTGATCCAAACTGACCTAAGACAGGGAATTTTTACTAGGATTAAATGTCAGGAATTGTGAAAAACTGAGTTTAAATGTATTTGGCTAAGGTGTACGTAAACTTCCGACATCAACTGTACAACTCTGTTGCCAGAGTACTTTTTACTAGAATGGGACCAAATGTTATCTGTGGCAGAGTAACATGTTCTTCAATTAGAATAAAATATACTAATTGTTGTTTATTCAAACAACTTATGCAGAAACATACATAAAATGTGACGTCATAATTATATAAAACATGCATGAAAAGATACACATGACTCTTCATTCAGATCAACAACAAAACATTCTACCCAGTTTCGGCCCGGTTACATACAGACACTATTGAGGCACTCAATCATCATAATTGAGCTTCTTAAGTCACACTTATTTTGTTGTTTCCTCTCTTCCTGTTACCCAGCATGCTCAGCTGACTGTGTGGAGTGTGAGGGGATGGATCGCTGTACCGTGTGCAGACAAAATACCTACCTAAGAGACGGATACTGTACTCCGGACTGTCAACACGGTTTCTATGCCGACAAGAAGACCAAGACTTGCCATGGTAAGTTTTCACCTCTGTTTCAGTACAGTAATGACAGAACCAAGTGACTTAGTTGTACATTTTTTATTATTATTATTATTATTATTATTTTAATTTATTTAACCTTTATTTAACTAGGCAAGTCAGTTAAGAACCCCAGTCAAACCCTCCCCTAACCCGGTCAACGCTGGGCAAATTATGCGCCACCCTATGGGACTCCCGATCACGGCCGGTTGTGATACAGCCCAGGATCAAACCAGGGTCTGTAGTAACGCCTCTAGCACTGAGATGCAGTGCCTTAGACTTCTGCGCCACTCGGGAGAACAGGAGAGGAACTAGTACAAAGCCCTGGGGATGCATGTAGAGAGAACAGGAGAGTAATTTGTACCTAGCCCTGGGGGACACCAGTAGACAGAACAGGAGAGGACATATTACCGAGCCCTGGGGGATACATGTAGAGAGAACAGGAGAGGAACTGGTACCAAGCCCTGTGGTATGCACATTGAGAAAACAGGAGAGGACCTAGTACCAAGCCCTGGGATATACACGTTGAGAGAACAGGAGAGGACCTAGTACCAAGCCCTGGGGTATACACGTTGAGTGAACAGGAGAGGACCTAGTACCAAGCCCTGGGGTATACACGTCGAGAGAACAGGAGAGGACCTAGTACCAAGCCCTGGGGTATACACGTTGAGAGAACAGGAGAGGACCTAGTACCAAGCCCTGATGTATACACGTTGAGAGAACAGGAGAGGACCTAGTACCAAGCCCTGGGGTATACACATTGAGATAACCTAGTACCAAGCCCTGGGGAAGACCAGTAGAGAGAACAGAAGAGGACCCAGTACCAAGCCCTGGGGTACACCAGTAGACAAAACAGTAGAGGACCTAGTACCTAGCCTGGGGGACACCAGTAGTGAAACATTAAAGAGGACCTAGTATCTAGCCCTGGCGGACACCAGTAGTGAAACATTAAAGAGGACCTAGTATCTAGCCCTGGGGGACACCAATAATGAGAGTGCATGTACACTACCTTTCAAAAGTTTGGGCTCACTTAGAGATTTCCTTGTTTTTGAAAGGAAAGCTAATTTTTTGCCCATTTTGTCCAACTGTTGATATTGAGACTGGTGTTTTGCGGGTATTATTTAATGAAGCTGCCAGCTGAGGACTTGTGAGGCGTCTGTTTCTCAAACTAGACACTCTAATGTACTTGTCCTCTTGCTCAGTTGTGCACCGGGAACTCCCACTCATCTTTCTATTCTGGTTAGAGACAGTTTGCGCTGTTCTGTGAAGGGAGTAGTACACAGCATTTAATGAGATCTTCAGTTTCTTGGCAATTTCTCACATGGAATAGCCTTTATTTCTCAGAACAAGAATAGACAAACGAGTTTCAGAAGAAAGAACTTTGTTTTTGGTCACCCACAAACTTTTGAACAGGAGTGTATGTTGCATGTATGTTGATGCTAATGTTATGTATAATGTTTAGTTATGTTTCCATATGATAACAACAGCCTAATATATTAAATATGTTACAAACTAATGTTTTTTTTTATCAGTTTCACTCAATTCACTCTAATAACTTAATAATTATGACACACCCCTCACTATTGTCATTGGTGGTTCAAGCGTTCATGACATCACCCTGAAGAAGGCACAGTGATGCTGAAACGTTGGTGGTTCAGCCAATAAATCACTGGGAGAATATACATAGAGTGTGCAACTCTCTTTAATATTTCTATATGATACCAATAATGCGACAGAACATTTATAAATTCATTATATCCCTCTCTCCTTTTCTTCCCTTTGCTCTTTCTTCCATCCCTCTCTTTCTTGCTCTTTCCCTCTCCCTCCCCCCTCCATCTGTTTATTCCCTCCTTCCAGCTAACAGCCAGTCCCCAACCCTGCGTATCAGTGGCTCTCTGCTGGTACCCATTGGAGGGACTAAACCCCTGGACACCACCATACTCTCTGCCCAGGACCAAGACAGGTGGGAATTTATTAATGAATTAAACCCACCCTTCTCTCTGCTAAACGTGTGATTTGTGATATTTATCAAATGAAATGCACTTTAAATAAAGTTTGATTTGATGTTGACCTGCCAGCCCCCCAGATAGGTTGGTCTTCCAGCTGCTGCAGCCCCCTGCTATGGGCCGTATGGTTGTCCTAGAGGGGGGCAGGGAGATAGAGATGGCCCGAGACGACACCTTCTCCTGGGAACAGCTACAGAACAGACAGGTCCGCTTCACTCACGACAAGGACCAGGCCAAGTGAGTATACTGCGAAAGAAAGAAATGTCTCTCTCTCTCTCTGTCTTTCTCTCTCGCTCTGTCTCTCTCTCTCTCTCTCTCTCTCTCTCTCTCTCTCTCTCTCTCTCTCTCCCCCTCTCTCTCTCTCTCGCTCTCTGTCTGTCTCCCCCTCTCTCTCTCTCTCTCTCTCTCTCTCTCTCTCTCTCCCCCTCTCTCTCTCTCTCTCGCTCTCTGTCTTTCTCTCTCTCTCTCTCTCTCTCTCTCTCTCTCCCCCTCTCTCTCTCTCTCTCTCTCTCGCTCTCTGTCTTTCTCTCTCTCTCTCTCTCTCTCTCTCTCTCTCTCTCCTCTCTCTCTCTCTCTCTCGCTCTCTGTCTGTCTCTCTCTATTTATCTCTTGGTCTCTCTCTCTAATGAGTATGTATTGTGTTGTTGTAATTGTTCCAGGAGTGGACAGTTCACCCTGCGTGTGGCTGACCCCCAGCTCTTTTCCCAACCAGAGACCATTCAGATCCAGGCAGTGTCCATCCAGGTACAATATACAACACACAACAACTGTGTGTGTTGTTACACCTACAGGAAGTGCATTGTTTGCTGTGATAGAAGTTGCAGTATTTCAGAATTTCAGATAGAAGTTGCAGTATTGTTCATCCAAATATGAACCCTACCTTGCCTTGTTCATAAAAACAGAGCAACCCTGCCTTGTTCATAAAAACAGAGCAACCCTGCCTTGCCTCGTTCATAAACACAGAGGAAATTTAGCCTAGCCCTCCTCGCGTGTTTCAGAGGGGATTTCTAAATGATTGTGGGGTACAATAGTCAGTTTGCTACCAGCTATGCAGCTAGCCACAACAAGGTGTGTGTGTGTGTGTGTGTGTTTGTGTGTGTGTGTGTGTGTGTGTGTGTGTGTGTGTGTGTGTGTGTGTGTGTGTGTGTGTGTGTGTGTGTGTGTGTGTGTGTGTGTGTGTGTGTGTGTGTGTGTGTGTGTGTGTGTGTGTGTGTGTGTGTGTGTGTGTGTGTGTGTGTGTGTGTGTGTGTGTGTGTGTGTGTGTGTGTGTGTGCGTTCCTGTGTGTGTGCATGTGTGGGGTGAGACGAGGGTCGAGACATTACAGACTTCCCTCTCCTCTCTGGCTGGTGTCCTAAATAGCACCCTATTTCCTATACAGCCCCATAGGGTCAAACGTAGTGCACTTTAAAGGGATTAGTGTGCCCTAGAAGACCTCAGGTCTGTCATGCTCAGGTATAGCAGCTGGAGCTGAACAGCCCTGCTCTATGGCTGATTTAACATGGTGCAGAGGTGGACACTACACCCCTCTACTCTGCAGGGGCAACAGTGTACCTCCTTTAGCAGGGTGCAGAGCTGTACAGTGCACCTCTGCAGGGGAGACCAATAAATCATCTGTCTCTACTCCCTCTGTGCTGTATTCACTCCTTACCTCGTTCCCAGGCTATTATACACAGTATATACCAGGCTATTATACACAGTATATACCAGGCTATTATACACAGTATATACCAGGCTATTATACACAGTATATACCAGGCTATTATACACAGTATATACCAGGCTATTATACACAGTATATACCAGGCTATTATACACAGTATATACCAGGCTATTATACACAGCATATACCAGGCTATTATACACAGTAAATACCAGGCTATTATACACAGTAAATACCAGGCTATTATACACAGTAAATACCAGGCTATTATACACAGCATATGCCAGGCTATTAGACACAGTATATACCAGGCTATTATACACAGTATATACCAGGCTATTATACACAGTATATACCAGGCTATTATACACAGTATATGCCAGGCTATTAGACACAGTATATACCAGGCTATTATACACAGTATAAACCAGGCTATTATACACATTATATAACAGGCTATTATACACAGTATATACCAGGCTATTATACACAGTATATACCAGGCTATTATACACAGTATATACCAGGCTATTATACACAGTATATGCCAGGCTATTAGACACAGTATATACCATGCTATTATACACAGTATACACCAGGCTATTATACACAGTATATACCATGCTATTATACACAGTATACACCAGGCTATTATACACAGTATATAACAGGCTATTATACACAGTATATACCAGGCTATTATACACAGTATATACCAGGCTATTATACACAGTATATACCAGGCTATTATACACAGTATATACCAGGCTATTAGACACAGTATAATATCCACCAGACTCCACCAGACTCCACCAGACTCCACCAGACTCCACCAGACTCCACCAGACTGCACCAGACTCCACCAGACTCCACCAGACTCCACCAGACTCCACCAGACTCCACCAGACTCCACCAGACTCCACCAGACTCCACCAGACTACACCAGACTTAACCAGACTTCACACATTTGGGCATAAGTGTCTGGGAATGGGATTAATTCACTCCTAACAAATGTTTGGCAAAGGCCAATTTAAATGAGTGACTGCTCTTGTGTATATACAGTAAATCCACCTACTAGCAGGTGGTCTTCCGCTCTGACGCTCACTCACTAAATTAGTATAGGAGAGAAATCACTACTTAAACACACTGTAAACCCACGCGTCATTGTGTGAAGAAATTTCCCCTCCGGGGATCAATAAAGAATCTATCTATCTATCTATCTATCTATCTATCTATCTATCTATCTATCTATCTATCTATCTATCTATCTATCTATCTATCTATCTATCTATCTATCTATCTATCTATCTATCTATCTATCTATCTATCTATCTATCTATCTATCTATCTATCTATCTATCTATCTATCTAAACAGTTCAGGTAGCCTAAGCCTCAGTAGGGTTAATGGTTTAACCTCATGTTCGGTTATATCAACATCCATGCTGGCAGATGATAGGACATGTTTCACCACTCTGGAAATATTGACTTTTACATTTTAGTAATTTAGCAGACACTTATCCAGTGTGAATTACAGTCAATGCAATCAATTAAGTTTACTATGGGAAATCTACCACATATTGCATTCATTCCAAGTACACCCTTCTTTGAATGTCAGACAGATAGTGATCAGGGCCTCTCTGAGATAGTTCAGCCATCCCTCCGGTTTCACCATCTCTACTATAGTGTTGAAATGTTGGCCCTTGTTTAGAGTCGGGGCCAATTCTATTGCTAGTTGTGTTCTGCCATTCCAATTCCTTATCTAATTCATGAATACCGTCAGACAGAGACAGAGTTCACCTCTTCTCCACCTAGTTCCTACTATTCCGTTTTAACTAATAAGTCCAGACGTGTATTAGGGGCAATTTATTTGTTATTTAAAAAAAACTATGAGTAACATTTTCTAAAAGTCTAAATCAGTGTAACTCTGCTTCCCTCCTCTGTCAAACAGCCCCCACAGATTCTTACCCACAATCCTTTGCTGGTGGACAGAGGGGAGACGTCGGTCATCTCCAAGGCCGTTCTTCAGATTGACGACCCAGACAACCCTCAGGTGTGTGTGTTTGCATTTGCTTGTCTGTGTCGAAAAAGTGTATGTGTATCAAACAGCCCCCTGTGTGTGTGTGTGTGTGTGTGTGTGTGTGTGTGTGTGTGTGTGTGTGTGTGTGTGTGTGTGTGTGTGTGTGTGTGTGTGTGTGTGTGTGTGTGTGTATCTAAAAAAGAAAAGGAGAGCCACACACTCTAGGAACTCAGATGCAATAATTTAATAACCTAATAACCAACGTTTGGACAGACAAGCTGTCTTCATCAAGCTGTCTTCGTCAAGCTGTCTTCATCAAGCTGTCTTCATGTGTGTGTATTTAAACATTCTCCTGTGTGTGTCTCTTCCTCACAGGACGTCCTGGTCATGGTTCTGGACCCGCCCCAACATGGCCGCCTGACCCGTCTCAATGGCGACCGGGCGCTGAGCCAGTTCAAGATGGAGGAGTTGTCACGGGAACAGGTCCAGTATGTCCATGACGGGTCGCCGGGGCAATGGGACAGAATGCTGCTACAGGTCAACGATGGACACAGCTACCAGAACATTCTACTGCAGGCCACCATTACTCAGAAGGTAGGAAGGAAGGAGGGAGGGAGGGAAGGATTGTATATTTTTTGCATGACTGTCAGGTCATATCATGTTGAATGCTGTTTTGAGTGAGTGAATGCTACAGTGAATACTACAGTGAATACTACAGTGAATACTACAGTGAATGCTACAGTGAATGTTATAGTGAATACTACAGTGAATGCTACAGTGAATGCTACAGTGAATGCTACAGTGAATGCTACAGTGAATGCCTCAGTGAATGCTACAGTGAATGCTACAGTGAATGCCTCAGTGAATGCTACAGTGAATGCTACAGTGAATGCCTCAGTGAATGCCTCAGTGAATGCTACAGTGAATGCTACAGTGAATGCCTCAGTGAATGCTACAGTGAATGCTACAGTGAATGCCTCAGTGAATGCCTCAGTGAATGCTACAGTGAATGCTACAGTAAATGCTACAGTGAAAAAGTATTCTTTCTGATTGTCTCTACTTTTTCATGTTGTTAAGACTGAATGTAATCAGATCTTCAACTAAAACCTTAAATTAGAGGGAACCTGAGTAAACAAATAACACAACAATTACATACTTATTTTATTTATTTCATAAACACCCAGTGTTTCAATAAAGGATCAATAAAGTACCTATCTATCTATCTATCTATCTATCTATCTATCTATCTATCTATCTATCTATCTATCTATCTATCTATCTATCTATCTATCTATCTATCTATCTATCTATCTATCTATCTATCTATCTATCTATCTATCTATCTATCTATCTATCTATCTAAACACCCAATGCCCCTGTGTGAAAAGTAATTGCCCCCTTACACTAAATAACTAGTTATGCCACCTTTAGCTGCAATGACTCCAACCAAACGCTTCCTGTAGTTGTTGATCAGTCAATCACATCGCTGTGGAGGAATGTTGACCCACTCTTCCATGCAGAACACCTTTAGCTCAGCGTGGATTTTTGAAGCATGAACTGCTCATTTCAAGTCCTGCCACAACATCTCAATTGGGATTAGGTCTGGACTTTGACTACGCCGTTCCAAAACTTCAAATGTGTTGCTTTTTAGCCATTTTTTCATGTAGACTTGATTGTGTGTTTTGGATCATTGTCTTGCTTCAGCTCACAGACGGATGGCCTGACATTCTCCTGTAGAATTCTCTGAAAGAGAGCAGAATTCATGGTTTCGTTCTATTAAGGCAAGTCGTCCAGGTCCTGAGGCAGCAAAGCATCCCCCAAACCATCTCCAAATATTTCAAACATCCTCTGGGACAGTTGTGGGATGCGATAGATCCCAAATTAGTACAACCACTCGCTGACGCAACAGATCAGAACATTTAGGTTAAAATGTTATTAACTATTAGGCTATTTCATCACATTATACACACAGCAATGTGCACAGGGCGGTAGGCTATAAGTGTGAATGTTACAAAATGCAATCAATAATGTAATGTCTTATTATAAAGGTGCGTTTTTATGGTGAAAATTATCTTCCCCAAACTTGAAACTCACATGCCTCCTATGTATGCTAGTTAGGCTCTACACCGGTTGTAAAGCAAATTAATGTGCCTCATTTTAAGAAGTTATTTAGTTGTGATACAAACCTTATGAAAACATATAGGCCTATAGGCTAGGCTACATGAGGTGTGGGACTATGATTTGAAAAAGTCCCCAAAAAAAGGAATGTGTTGTTTCTTACCTTAATGCACAAGCTGGGCATCATTCACAAGTGATCAGACTATTCTTAATGTAATGTTGTCTTTACATATACTAAATAATATATGTGTGAAATTAGTTTTGATTTAGAATGGGCCATTATCATGCACCTGTCTCGGTACAGAAAAAAAGCCATGTCATCTATGCACTTAAATAGTGAATGGAGGACGCTTTTCCCATGGTTCACTTTGATGCCATCCAGGTAGACTATACTCCTGTTGTAAAGAGAAGCAATGTGCTTAATATTAGGAAAATTGAGAAATAAATATAATAGGTCTAGTCTATAGGGGTATGTTCACATATACACATAATAAATATAATAGGTCTAGTCTATAGGGGTATGTTCACATACAGAACAACCTTTCAGACAGCCTATTGTGCTTTCATTGTTAGGCTGATGTGAAACAGCATTGACCGAGACCAGGCACTCCTTCTCCACTTATCCTCCTCTCCTCTTCTTCTCTCCTCCTCTCCTCTTCTTCTCTCCTCCTCTCCTCTCCTCTCCTCTCCTCTCCTCTCCTCTCCTCTCCTCTCCTCTTCCTTTCTCTTATTTTCTTCTCCTTCACTCTGTAAATCAATATCACTCATTCCATCCCTTCCTTCCTCACATACCTCACATATTCACCGGCTGTAAAACCTGATTCTGCTCTCTGTCAATCAGTGTACTGGTTTAGGACTGAATATACTATAATCTATATATAATGCTAAGAGAACGTCCTTGACTTATGTTGCAGATTTAGTATGCATGTCAAGAAAAGTGTCTATTCAATCACTCTACCTCTCCTCACATCCTTCCCTTCATCTGTTGATGTTATAGAGCTAGACAGCTGTAAGCATCCTCCATATTCCTTTCACCTGTAATATATTTTTAGATCTGTGTAGACAAAGGAAAGGTTACCAGGGGAACCACTTGGTCAATCTCTCTCAGGTTTTAGTCACCCGTAATACTGCCGTCACCATGGCACTCTCTCTCCAACTGTTTCCCACCCGGCCCAGTGGGCATCGGTGCCAAGCCTTGCCAAGCCTTGCCAAGCCTTGTCCTAGCCGGGGTACAAAGGAGCTCCTGAGAGATGGATCATGGAGAGAGCTGGAGATTAATTAGTCTTTAATGAGACAGTGACGGATGACTTTCCCCCTCAGAGGGCTAAGCACTCTGGGTTCGTCCCAAATGGCACCGTATAACAGGGTATGGTAGTAGGTGCTAGGTGCACTGGTTTGTTTCAATAACCGCAACGCTGGGTTTTTCACATGTGTGTATCAAGAATGGTCCACCACCCAAAGGACATCCAGCCAACTTGACACAACCATGGGAAGCATTGGAGTCAACATGGACCAGCATCCCTGTGGAACACTTTGGACAACTTGTAGAGTCCATGCCCTGGGGGGGCGCAACTCAATATTAGGAAGGTGTTGGTAATTTTTTATACATTCACTTCTTTTGACCAGGGCCCATAGTCGAGGATAGGGACATAAGTATTTTGTCTTGTACATTCACCCTCTGAATGGCAAACATACACAGTCCATGTCTCAGTTGTCTCAAGGCTTAAAAATCCTGCTTTAACGTGTCTCCTCCCCTTCATCTACACTGATTGAAGTGGATTTAACAAGCGACCACAGTAAGGTGTCAGTCTTGTTTTTGGGGAGTAGGATGTCATTTAGGATTCAGGCTGAGTTCTCTCTTTGGTCAGCATTGTTGCTGGAAAATAAATGAGAGAGGGAGTTACAGTTACAGACCTTTGACTCTGTGTACAGTGGCCCAGTGGTTGTTTTTGTTCCCTGGCAGAGCTGAGGAATTAGGGGATTTAATTGGCCCCTGGGCTCAAAGGACCAATGGCTGAGCTAACCTTTTAGTGTGGGTTCCGAAGGAGGATAGGTAGCACAAATAACTGTAAAGTAATTTTTTTTTTTTTACTGTAAGCCTAATAGATAATATGATGATGAAGATGCTTTCTTTCAGATGAAACCAGCCAATCCTCCACCTCCTCCTCCCATCCTTTTTTAATCCCTTTCACCCATCCTGGCTCCGAGCCTGCTAAGATTGGCAAGTCAGTTATGAACAAAGTATTATTTATAATGACAGCCTAGGAACAGTGGGTTAACTGCTTTGTTCAGGGGCAGAACAACAGATATTTACCTTGTCAGCTCGGGGATTCAATCCAGCAACCTTTCGGTTACGGGCCCAACGCTCTAACCACTCGGCTACCTGCCGCCCCATACTCAGAGGAACAGCAGCTCTCTGTCTGTCTCTGATGCAGCTCAGATGAATAGCAGCTCTCTGTCTGTCTCTGTTGATACTCAGAGGAACAACAGCTCGCTGTCTGTCTCTGATGCAGCTCAGAGGAACAGCAGCTCTCTGTCTGTCTCTGTTGATACTCAGAGGAACAACAGCTGTCTGTCTGTCTCTGATGCAGCTCAGAGGAATAGCAGCTCTCTGTCTGTCTCTGTTGCAGCTCAGAGGAATAGCAGCTCTCTGTCTGTCTCTGATGCAGCTCAGAGGAACAGCAGCTCTCTGTCTGTCTCTGTTGATACTCAGAGGAACAACAGCTGTCTGTCTGTCTCTGATGCAGCTCAGAGGAATAGCAGCTCTCTGTCTGTCTTTGTTGCAGCTTAGAGGAACAGCAGCTCTCTGTTGCTGCTGACAGCTGACTCTGGGCTTTTCGTTCTGCTGCTATGCTGTTGTGATTCACACAGCTGGCCTGAGAACACCTGGGCTGGGTTAATAACTCAGTTATGAGGAAAATGCACACCTGAATTTGGTGAGGACGGTTCATGTTGGTTGGCAGGGTGAGACTGCTTCCTCCTCTAATACAAATTATTAATCAGAAGTCCCCATAGGTTGGTCTTGTAACTTTGCCTCATTAAAGTGGTGACTGCTATTTATTGAATAATTACCTACTACGTCTAATTATTGGATTAAATTAATCCTGCAATAATTAGCTAATTAGGAATCCTGGGGCACCACGGAAAGAAGTTCATTTTTACTGAGTTGCCACTTTCCGAATTTAACACAGATGTATTGTCCTATCTTTCGATATATAGCAGTCCCTTATTCAATCTCGTTCTAAACGTTGTAGAACCTGTAAATCCGCACAAACCCCAGCCAAACGAATCCTTCCGTAATACACAAATTGGTTTAATGATTTATTTACTAACTAAATGATAATACAGGATACACACAGTAATGTGTTATAAAATATGGTTCTCATACAATTAAACGTAATATGATAACGGGTCCCTAGTGGACCAACAGAAAATGACACTTGTTAAACACGATGGAGAGAGAGAGAGAAAGAGAGATATCTAGGAAGAGAAACACCCTTTAATACATTTGGAGACTATGCTTAGTTTGCCCTAATTCCTTGCCCACACTGCCGCTTTATGGGTCAAAATGTAATGCATGTATTTACTTTGTTGAAGGTCTTCGTTGATTATCTCTGTTGTCCCCACAAGATGGCCCAATGTCCTTTCTTTTCGTTGTCTGCTTCCTAGAACTCGTTCCTGAAGATTGGTCTTCTGAGGGCAGCTAATCAGCCCTCTTCGATAGGGATGAAAGCAGTGTAGACGGCGATGACTTAGAAGAGAGTAAACGTGGTGATTCTGCTCGAATCCACCGACTAAGATACAGTTCTCGACCGTAGCATTGATTGTTCCAAAATATTATTTTGTTGGAACCTCGTGTTGTCTTTTTGGGGGTCGTGTCTTATCGTAGACCTTCGACTGCTGTGCGAGGTCCTCTAGTCAAGGCAGTAAATTCGAGGTTTACATGCTTTATACCTTTTTAGCTTGGGAAAGCAAGGCATTAGAATGAACTATGATCTCGTGTAAACAGCTAACATCGCAGTCTTAACGTCACAAAAACATTCTTTTTAATCTGGATATTTTCTACCAAACGTAACAGATGTAGACATCATTTACACAGTATGAAAACTCTTAAAGTTACAATGTTTTCGTCATCACGACTTCATTTTTTTAAATTTTAATGACATCACAGAATCGACCTTCATATTCATATGCCAACAGTCCTCATTTTAAACATTTCGGATAAAATTAATCATGTTCCTAATGTCTTGTTTTTATTGGTATAGTTGTTGGCTCCAAGTGAAATTCCCTCCTCTTCTCTTGTGGGAGAGAGAGAGAAAATCTGGTTGTCGTCAGCCATAAAAGGTGTCAAAAATCCCCCTTTCACCACCTCAATCCACTCACCCCTCCCCCCCACCCCCCTTTGGGTGGGAGAGGCGCTTGGCAGAGATGGGTCCCTCATATGAACTGAATTGAATTACAGTACTTTCAAACTTTAAAATATCTGCCTTTGAAAATAAATAATAATATATTGTGTTTTTACAGCTTACCCATGCTCCTCGTGTTCTGTCAGTTCCCACCACGTGGGTGAGAGAGGGAGGCATGGTACAGCTGGGGAAGAGGTATCTGAGAGCAGAGTATCAGGGTGCCAGCGATGACCAGATAATCTACACCATAGTGCTCTCCAAAGGAAGCCCCAAATACGGTACGGTACATAGTCATACCCCCAATCATGCTCCTGTTTCTGCTTACTAACATTTGGTAATGATGCTTATTTGTCTTTTTGACTCTCAGTTACCTTCCACACCTCTCTCAAACCCCTAATTATCTAATTACCTTCTCTCTCTCCCTAACCTTCTCTCTCTCTCCCTAACCTTCTCTCTCTCCCTTATCTTCTCTCTCTCTCTCCCTAACCTTCTCTCTCTCCCTTATCTTCTCTCTCTCTCTCCCTTACTTTCTCTCTCTCTCACTAACCTTCTCTCTCTCCCTTACCTTCTCTCTTTCCCCTCTCCTCCCTCCAGGTGAAGTGGTGTTGGTGCCCATGCCAGCTGATGGCCCAGTGGACGGTTGGCATCCCTCGCCCGATGACAGGCGCTCTACTCCCACCACCTCCTTCACTCAGCAGGATGTGAATGAGGGCACTGTGTGGTACAAACACTTTGGCACCAACGGCAGGACACAAGGAGACACCTTCCAGTTCCAGGTGAGTGGTGGCTGTGTGCCCATTGTCCATCTACACACTGGTCTGCCTGCCAGCTGGCCTGTCTGCCTGCCTGTCTGGGTATAGGCTCCACGGTCCGTTTGGTTTTCATCCTGCATGCTGTTTTCTTTCTTCCTGTCTTCTACTGCCTTTTAAAACTATGTTACTTCCTTATTTCAGTTGTTTTCTCTCCTCTCTTCTCTTCTCTCTTCTCTTCTCTTCTCTCTTCTCTCTTCTCTTCTCTCTTCTCTCTATCTCTTCTCTATCTCTTCTCTTCTCTCTATCTCTTCTCTATCTCTTCTCTTCTCTTCTATTCTCTCTTCTCTCTGTCTTCTCTTCTCTCTTCTCTTCTCTCTTCTCTCTTCTCTATCTCTTCTCTCTTCTCTTCTCTCTTCTCTTCTCTCTTCTCTCTTCTCTATCTCTTCTCTCTATCTCTTCTCTTCTCTCTTCTCTTCTCTCTTCTCTTCTCTTCTCTTCTCTCTTCTCTCTATGTCTTCTCTTCTCTCTTCTCTTCTCTCTTCTCTATCTCTTCTCTTCTCTCTTCTCTTCTATCTTCTCTTCTCTCTTCTCTCTATGTCTTCTCTTCTCTCTTCTCTTCTCTCTTCTCTTCTCTCTTCTCTCTTCTCTATCTCTTCTCTCTATCTCTTCTCTCTTCTCTATCTCTTCTCTCTTCTCTCTTCTCTTCTCTATCTCTTCTCTATCTCTTCTCTTCTCTCTATCTCTTCTCTCTTCTCTCTTCTCTATCTCTTCTCTCTATCTCTTCTCTTCTCTCTTCTCTATCTCTTCTCTCTTCTCTTCTCTATCTCTTCTCTATCTCTTCTCTTCTCTCTATCTCGTCTCTCTTCTCTCTTCTCTTCTCTTCTCTCTTCTCTCTTCTCTTCTCTTCTCTATCTCTTCTCTTCTCTCTATCTCTTCTCTTCTCTCTTCTCTCTTCTCTTCTCTCTATGTCTTCTCTCTTCTCTTCTCTCTTCTCTTCTCTCTTCTCTCTATCTCTTCTCTTCTCTATCTCTTCTCTTCTCTCTTCTCTTCTCTCTTCTCTTCTCTCTTCTCTATCTCTTCTCTCTTCTCTCTTCTCTATCTCTTCTCTCTTCTCTTCTCTCTTCTCTCTTCTCTCTTCTCTATCTCTTCTCTCTTCTCTTCTCTCTTCTCTTCTCTTCTCTCTTCTCTCTTCTCTCTTCTCTCTTCTCTCTTCTCTCTTCTCTATCTCTTCCTCTTCTCTCTTCTCTTCTCTCTTCTCTTCTCTCTTCTCTTCTCTCTTCTCTTCTCTCTCTTCTCTTCTCTATCTCTTCTCTATCTCTTCTCTCTTCTCTCTTCTCTTCTCTTCTCTTCTCTTCTCTCTATCTCTTCTCCTCTACATATCCCTCTCTTACCCCTCAATTCCAACTTCTCTCTTTCTCTCTGCTGTCCGTCTCCATTGCTGATAGATTGTGGGTTCTATCAATGTAATTGTCTGCATCATTTCCAAACCCCCATATATTTGTTTGATCTTTAGTTTGATATATTTTCCTTCTTCCAGCCCTCTTCTAATTGGATTCAACTAATGGACTAATGGATTTTTCTACTTTGCTGAGATGTTTCACAAAAGTTCTGAACCTTTCTATTCTCATAGTTTCTACAGATTGTAAATTAAAGATGAACATTTTTACTAAGAGTTATTATTAAATTATTGATCAAATGACTATGGCTTTTCAAGTCACCCAACAGTGGTATTTGAAGAGTTAGCTAACTGTTGTGTAAATGTTGTGATTTTTAAGCCATTCCTGAACCTGCGACCAAAAAATAATAAAATAATCTCTTTGCAGCAAAATGTGCAACTCCAGTGTATATTTGTTGCAGTTTTACTTAGTGCCTTATTGCAAACAGGATGCATTTTAGTTTTATTCTGTACAGGCTTCCTTCTTTTCACTCTGTCATTCAAGTTAGTATTGTGGAGTAACTACAATGTTGTTGATCCATCCTCAGTTTTCTCCTATCACAGCCATTAAACTCTGTAACTGTTTTAAAGTCAGCATTGGACAAATGGTGAAATCCCTGAGTGGTTTCCTTCCTCTCCGGTAACTGTGTTAGGAAGGACACCTGTATCTTTGTAGTGACAGGGTATATTGATACACCATCCAAAGTGTAATTACTTCCACCATGCTCAAAGGGATATTCAATGTCTGCTTTTTTTTATTTTTAGGGTTAGGGTTGAATACTTATTGACTCAATACATTTCAGCTTTTCATTTTTAACTCATTTGTAGAAATGTCAAAAAACATAATTCATAAAGTATTGTGTGTAGGCCAGTGACAACAAATCGAAATGGAATAAATGTTTAATTCAGGTAGTAACACAACAAAATATGGAAAACGTGAATACTTTTTAAAGGCACTGTATATGGCACAGAGAAATACATCTCTCTCTCTGTCTCATCTTACTGCGTTGGAGCAAATGAAACCAAATTACTCACAAATTAGTGCTAAATGAGGGATTATCCTTGTGAAGTAGACTCAGCGCTCAGCAACATTTAGGCCGTAACAAATGGATGTGTGGCAGCCAGGTTAAGCCAACAGCTTTCATAGAGCCTGCACAACAAGCAAATCAGCAGCCAAGAACATAGAGAGAGATCAGACATTTGAATGTTCTCTCATTTTCTTGTTTTATAGTTTTCTCTCTCTTTCCTTATCTCTCTGTCTCTCCCTCTCCCTCCCTCTCCCTCTCTCTCCCTCTTCCTCTCTCTCCACTCTTTCTCTTAACATTTTGGCACCATCAGCAAAGGCTTTCTACAGCCTTTGTACAGCCTTAACATTCAAACTGATCTGGTTCTGGAAGGCAAGATGACCTTCTATGGAATGGGTGTTGGGAGATCAACTCTCAACTATGAAATATTAAATATGAACTATTAAAGATGACATCATGTCAGTAAGTTATTTGTTTTATTTGCACTTTTATTTAGATGTTTGGCTACACGTCAAATCCACGGTGTGAAAATTAGAGGGTACAGGATAAAATAACTTGGCAGATGAACTTAGTAAAACTGCTGTCATGTTCATTAGTTTCACTATATAAGCACCATAATGCTATACTATGCTAAATAACATATTCATAGTCAGCTCGTAACATGGTCATAAGCAATACACTGCATATTTACTAGTTCTATGAACAACAGGCCCACAACAGGTTTAAGCCTTTAACATAGCTACTTATTACAATGCTTCCCTTGGTCATGGCTAATCTCAAAATCCCAGAACTAAAATCTTGTGTAATTGCGTCAGATGCTAGATTAAGTTGTTAGGAGAAAGATACTAACACGACTTGTGTAGTTTTCACTAAATGGAAACAATCTGCAGATTTCAGGCAAGTTTATGGTCCAAATGGTCATTGGTGAAACGTCAGCGTATTGAAACACAGTTCCTCGTTACTAGTCACTTCCAACGCTCAGTTGACAGACGCTACGATGTCATTTATGTTACGTGTGTCTATCCACAAGAGGTTAGGTTATGGTCAAAGCTGATGATAAATGTTTGCAATTACAGTATGATTCAAAATGTCGTCCTCTTCCAGGTGTCTAGTGAGGTGTCCCCAGACGCACTCAGTGATGCTCAGACCTTCACCATCGGAGTGATGCCTGAACTCCCAGGGTTCCCCCAGCTGGCCCCCGCCTGTGACCTACAGATAACGGTAATGGAAAAACAGAACAATGGGCAAAAATACATTATCTACTGTGGAGTAGTAGTCTTAGATTGTGTACAGAACAGTACATTATCTACTGTGGAGTAGTAGTCTTAGATTATGTACAGAACAATACATTATCTACTGTGGAGTAGTAGTCTTAGATTATGTACAGAACAATACATTATCTACTGTGGAGTAGTAGTCTTAGATTATGTACAGCACAATACATTATCTACTGTGGAGTAGTAGTCTTAGATTATGTACAGAACAGTACATTATCTACTGTGGAGTAGTAGTCTTAGATTATGTACAGAACAATACATTATCTACTGTGGAGTAGTAGTCTTAGATTGTGTACAGAACAATACATTATCTACTGTGGAGTAGTAGTCTTAGATTATGTACAGAACAATACATTATCTACTGTGGAGTAGTAGTCTTAGATTATGTACAGAACAATACATTATCTACTGTGGAGTAGTAGTCTTAGATTGTGTACAGAACAATACATTATCTACTGTGGAGTAGTAGTCTTAGATTGTGTACAGAACAATACATTATCTACTGTGGAGTAGTAGTCTTAGATTGTGTACAGAACAATACATTATCTACTGTGGAGTAGTAGTCTTAGATTGTGTACAGAACAATACATTATCTACTGTGGAGTAGTAGTCTTAGATTGTGTACAGAACAATACATTATATACTGTGGAGTAGTAGTCTTAGATTGTGTACAGAACAATACATTATCTACTGTGGAGTAGTAGTCTTAGATTGTGTACAGAACAATACATTATCTACTGTGGAGTAGTAGTCTTAGATTATGTACAGAAGAATACATTATCTACTGTGGAGTAGTAGTCGTAGATTATGTAGAGTGCCTAGTAAAAGTCTACAATAGTGAAAGTCTACAAGACTTGACAATACAGAGGATTTCACTGTGTTGTGTTGTATTGAATTTGACCCAAACCTGTCGGTTTTAGTTTTGGCCAAAAATGTAATTTCTTTCTTATATTGTCTTGCAGTATTACTTAATGGCCTTCTTGCAAACATAATCTGCTTAAAAAATCAGAGACAAGGTTTGAATATTGCTGTCTATCAATGATTCCCAACGAAGTTTGCTGAACTTGAGCAATTCTTACAAAAACAATGGACATATATATTTTTGAACCTTTATTTAACTAGGCAAGTCAGTTAATAACAAATTCTTGCAGAACAACAGATTTTTACCTTGTCAGCTCGGGGATTCGATCCAGCAACCTTTCGGTTAAGGGCCTAACGCTCTAACCACTCTGCTACATGCCGCCCCCAATTTATGTTGCCTTAAGAGTTGTTCAAGGTTTGTAGAATCTTATTCAAAATGATAGAGCTCCTTAAAATGTGTGTGTGTGTGTGTGTGTGTGTGTGTGTGTGTGTGTGTGTGTGTGCCCATGCAGGCGCTGGAAGATCGTGTGACGATGCTAACACCCACAGCTTTGTCCTTTGTGGACTCTGAGACGCCCAGTGAAAAGCTTGTCTACAACATCACCAAGCCCCTACCTCAGGGACAAGGTAATCTACACTGCCATCTTCTAGCTACTCAATACAGGAAGGGAAGCTTTCCTATAAACTACTTTACTCTCAAACACAACACCAGAACTGGGTTCAAATACTATTTTAAATCATTACAAATGTATCTGTGCTTGGTTGAGCTAACCTGGCTTTATTGAGCTTACCTGGCTTTATTGAGCTTGCCTATGGCTTGATTGAGCTTGCATGTCGGTTTATTGAGCTTGCCTGTGGCTTTATTGAGCTTGCCTGTGGCTTTATTGACTTTATTGACTTTATTGGGCTTGTCCGTAGCTTTATTTGCCTTGCCTGTAGCTTGATTGCCTTGATTTATTGAGCTTGCCTGTGGCTTGATTGAACTGGCCTGTAGCTTGATTGAGCTGGCCTGTGGCTTTATTGAGCTTGCATGTGGCTTTATTGGGCTTGTCCGAATCTTTATTTATCTTGCCTGTGGCTTGATTGAGCTAGCATGTGGCTTTATTGAGCTGGCCTGTGGGTTTATTGAGCTTGCCTGTGACTTTATTGAGCTGGCCTGTGGCTTAATTGAGCTGGTCTGTGGCTTGATTGAGCTGGCCTGTCTTTATTGAGCTTGCCTGCGGCTTTATTGAGCTTGCCCTAGGCTTTATTGAGCTTATATGTGGCTTAATAAACCAATAGTCCTAAAATTGCCAACACTCCAGGCAAGTTTGAGCAAACGCTCAAAGTATTTGACAAAATGCCAGATAATATATACAGATCTGGAGGACAACATGCTAGTTATAATATTATAATACAGATCTGGAGGACAACATGCTAGTTATAATATTATAATACAGATCTGGAGGACAACATGCTAGTTATAATATTATAATACAGATCTGGAGGACAACATGCTAGTTATAATATTATAATACAGATCTGGAGGACAACATGCTAGTTATAATATTATAACATACTGTAGATCTGGAGGACAACATGCTAGTTATAATATTATAATACAGATCTGGAGGACAACATGCTAGTTATAATATTATAACACAGATCTGGAGGACAACATGCTAGTTATAATATTATAATACAGATCTGGAGGACAACATGCTAGTTATAATATTATAATACAGATCTGGAGGACAACATGCTAGTTATAATATTATAACATACTGTAGATCTGGAGGACAACATGCTAGTTATAATATTATAATACAGATCTGGAGGACAACATGCTAGTTATAATATTATAACACAGATCTGGAGGACAACATGCTAGTTATAATATTATAACACAGATCTGGAGGACAACATGCTAGTTATAATATTATAACACAGATCTGGAGGACAACATGCTAGTTATGAAAAACTATGGTAGCTAATGATAGCCATAATAAACTGACCTGTAGTTCTATGTAACCCCAGGTTCTGTGGAGCATCGTGACAGACCCTACAACCCAGTGTCCATCTTCACCCAAGCTGACGTCAACCTGGGCAGGATCCTATACCGCCCTCCCCAGGCCCCCTCTCACCTCCAGGAGCTCTACCAATACTCCTTCACTGGTGAGTACACACACACACACACACACACACACACACACACACACACACACACACACACACACACACACACACACACACACACACACACACACACACACACACACACACACACACACACACACACACACATGAACACACACACACACACACACACACACACACATGAACACACACACACACACACACACACACATGAACACACACACACACACACACACACATGATTACTACATGATTCCATATGTGTTATGTCATAGTTCTGATGTCTTCACTTTTATTCTACAATGTCAAAAATTGTGCAAATAAAGAAAAACCCTTGAATGAGTAATATTCCAAACTTTTGGCCCCCAGTGTATTTATATTTTTTTATTTTATAAAAAAAAAAAGGTTTATTAAACGTAAGCCAATCACACTGTTGTTAATGAAATGTGGGTGCAACTGTGTACCCATGCCAGATCAGTTCAGATTTCACTATGTCTGTAATGAAAGAAAACTGTTCTGAGATCTGGGTTGTGAAAACTATGCTTTAAGCAGATTGGACCTTATAGTCCCAAGGTCACGATTTCCTGAAAATATATTCATTATGTATTTGTTGAAAGAAAATGTATCTTTAGATAGATTTTTTGAATCCATGTCCCTAACATCAAGTAATTCATTCCAAGAGTAGAAACCCTATTCTGGGTCTGAGGAAACATGCAGACAGAAAAATGAAGCGTGAATCGTTTGGCTTAGTTTCATTTGATTTCCATTTAACCTCTAATCTGCCTGGTAACTCAGATGTAGAGTGATCATCTGTGTATTTGTGGTACAGCAGCAGTTTAGACAGAGGTGTAAGAGTATTATATAACCTTATTTTATTCCCTCTAGGTCTGCCAGAGTCGCTGAATCTTTATTTCACAGGTATACAGTATATTACCTCTATGGCTGTGGCTTAGAGAGGAGGGCAATCATACTCCCCCTCCTCCTCCTCCTCCTCCTCCTCCTCCTCCTCTCCACCTTCTCTCGACCTCCTCCTCATCCTCCTCTTCTCACTCAATCATGATTGTTCTCTTCTCCACCATACCCTTATTTCATCCCCCTCTCCATCACTTCTCTGACCCACTTGACTAGGCTCTCTTTTTCTCCCTTCCCAATCCTTATAGTGAACCATGGTTCTATCATAACACCTTTCTATGGTGACGGGTGTGTTTCTGTCATCCCTGATACTGTACCTACTGTATGTTGAGCTGTCTGTGTCTGTGAGGTGGCTAGATACATCTCTTCTCCATTATCTTTATTCAATAAGTGCAGCACTTGGACTAGGAGAAGTTCAGTGGCCTAGATTGAAGTAGTCCCATAGGATGTGGAGAATCCACCGAAAGTGCTTTCCGGTTTGAGGGCATATCTCCAACACATACAGTCACACACACACATGCTTATGTACACAGGCACACACACGGCTGCATAGAACAGTAATGTTGAGTTTCAGAGGAACCTGAGAGATCCTCAAAAGCTCTTTCTGTGCCTAGATATCCCTCACTTGTATCTCTTGAAATGACCTCATTACCTGCTGTCATGCATGTTATCCACCTGAAATGACCTAATTACCTGATGTCATGCATGTTATCCATCTGAAATGACCTCATTACCTGCTGTCATGCATGTTATCCATCTGAAATGACCTCATTACCTGCTGTCATGCATGTTATCCACCTGAAATGACCTCATTACCTGCTGTCATGCATGTTATCCACCTGAAATGACATCATTACCTGCTGTCATGCATGTTATCCACCTGAAATGACCTCATTACCTGCTGTCATGCATGTTATCCACCTAAAATGACCTCATTACCTGCTGTCATGCATGTTATCCACCTGAAATGACCTCATTACCTGCTGTCATGCATGTTATCCACCTGAAATGACCTCATTACCTGCTGCCATGCATGTTATCCAACTGAAATGACCTAATTACCTGCTGTCATGGATGTTATTCACCTGAAATGACCTCATTACCTGCTGTCATGCATGTTATCCACCTGAAATGACCTCATTCACACCTGCTGAAACCCATTGAAAACCATTCACACGGCAATGATGTTTCGAGTTGCTATTTAGTGACAATTAGTTCCCTGCAGTGTGAAGGTAGCTACAGTATGTGTATTACCTTTTAACATTCATAATGCATTAAGATTCTTTAATTACACTCCTTAATTATGTTTTTTAATATTCATACATTTAGTGAGTCAACACTTTGTTCTTTTTACATTTCCCCAAAGTGCCTTTTAAAACGTTATTCTCAAGGGGACTAAGAAACCAATTACCCATAGAAGTATGTGTGTGTGTGTGTGTGTGTGTGTGTGGGTGTGTGTGTGTGTGTGTGTGTGTGTGTGTGTGTGTGTGTGTGTGTGTGTGTGTGTGTGTGTGTGTGTGTGTGTGTGTGTGTGTGTGTGTGTGTGTGTGTGTGTGTGTGTGTGTGTGTGTGTGTGTGTGTGTGTATCTAACCCCTGTGTGTATGTGTTCCAGTGTCGGATGGGGAACACACCACTCCAGAGATGGACTTTTCCATTCACCTGGTGCCCAACCACCAGCAGCCCCCAGTGTTTCAGACCCTTGACCCTGTTCTGGAGGTTAGCATGGGTGGACGAACACCCATAGGTAAGACTAACCTCACTACCCTCTTCCACCGACACCCTCGGCTACAGGACGTATGGCATCGCTTTATTACCACGTCATCATTGTAAATATGAATTTGTTCATATTGAATAAATAAAAGAATACAGATCCCAACAGATGATGAATTACCATTGATATACAAACATATGGTAAATCATTGGTATGCAACATGGCGTTCATCCTCAATGTCACATGAAGGTGGGCAGCAGCTGGCAGTAACTGATGCAGACACAGATCCTGATGAGTTGGAGTTTGAGCTGGTGGAAGGACCGGTCCATGGAACCCTGGTCAAGATGGACTTTGACTCACAGACTGAAATGATGAATGGTGAGATCCAGAGTCAATACAGACAGAGAATACAATACAGACAGAGAATACAATACAGGCAGATAATACAATACAGGCAGATAATACAATACAGGCAGATAATACATTACAAGCAGATAATACAATACAGGCAGATAATACAATACAGGCAGAGAATACAATATTACACTGAAAGTCAGTGTCACTACATTTCTTTACAACTTTCTGAATTCTCACATATTCCCAGATGCAGTTAGACCAGTAACAGTAGATAGTTAGACCAGTAACAGTAGATAGTTAGACCAGTAACAGTAGATAGTTAGACCAGTAACAGTAGATAGTTAGACCAATAACAGTAGATAGGTAGACCAGTAACAGTAGATAGCTAGACCAGTAACAGTAGATAGTTAGACCAGTAACAGTAGATAGTTAGACCAGTAACAGTAGATAGTTAGACCAGTAACAGTAGATAGTTAGACCAATAACAGTAGATAGGTAGACCAGTAACAGTAGATAGTTAGACCAGTAACAGTAGATAGTTAGACCAGTAACAGTAGATAGTTAGACCAGTAACAGTAGATAGTTAGACCAGTAACAGTAGATAGCTAGACCAGTAACAGTAGATAGCTAGACCAGTAACAGTAGATAGCTAGACCAGTAACAGTAGATAGTTAGACCAGTAACAGTAGATAGTTAGACCAGTAACAGTAGATAGTTAGACCAGTAACAGTAGATAGTTAGACCAGTAACAGTAGATAGTTAGACCAATAACAGTAGATAGCTAGACCAGTAACAGTAGATAACTAGACCAGTAACAGTAGATAGTTAGACCAGTAACAGTAGATAGTTAGACCAGTAACAGTAGATAGTTAGACCAGTAACAGTAGATAGTTAGACCAATAACAGTAGATAGGTAGACCAGTAACAGTAGATAGCTAGACCAGTAACAGTAGATAGTTAGACCAGTAACAGTAGATAGCTAGACCAGTAACAGTAGATAGTTAGACCAGTAACAGTAGATAGTTAGACCAATAACAGTAGATAGGTAGACCAGTAACAGTAGATAGTTAGACCAGTAACAGTAGATAGTTAGACCAGTAACAGTAGATAGTTAGACCAGTAACAGTAGATAGTTAGACCAGTAACAGTAGATAGCTAGACCAATAACAGTAGATAACTAGACCAGTAACAGTAGATAGTTAGACCAGTAACAGTAGATAGTTAGACCAGTAACAGTAGATAGTTAGACCAGTAACAGTAGATAGTTAGACCAATAACAGTAGATAGGTAGACCAGTAACAGTAGATAGCTAGACCAGTAACAGTAGATAGTTAGACCAGTAACAGTAGATAGTTAGACCAGTAACAGTAGATAGTTAGACCAGTAACAGTAGATAGTTAGACCAATAACAGTAGATAGGTAGACCAGTAACAGTAGATAGTTAGACCAGTAACAGTAGATAGTTAGACCAGTAACAGTAGATAGTTAGACCAGTAACAGTAGATAGTTAGACCAGTAACAGTAGATAGTTAGACCAGTAACAGTAGATAGTTAGACCAGTAACAGTAGATAGTTAGACCAGTAACAGTAGATAGGTAGACCAGTAACAGTAGATAGGTAGACCAGTAACAGTAGATAGCTAGACCAGTAACAGTAGATAGCTAGACCCGTAACAGTAGATAGCTAGACCAGTAACAGTAGATAGCTAGACCAGTAACAGTAGATAGCTAGACCAGTAACAGTAGATAACTAGACCAGTAACAGTAGATAGTTAGACCAGTAACAGTAGATAGTTAGACCAATAACAGTAGATAGGTAGACCAGTAACAGTAGATAGCTAGACCAGTAACAGTAGATAGTTAGACCAGTAACAGTAGATAGCTAGACCAGTAACAGTAGATAGCTAGACCAGTAACAGTAGATAACTAGACCAGTAACAGTAGATAGTTAGACCAGTAACAGTAGATAGTTAGACCAATAACAGTAGATAGGTAGACCAGTAACAGTAGATAGTTAGACCAGTAACAGTAGATAGGTAGACCAGTAACAGTAGATAGGTAGACCAGTAACAGTAGATAGCTAGACCAGTAACAGTAGATAGCTAGACCAGTAACAGTAGATAGGTAGACCAGTAACAGTAGATAGCTAGACCAGTAACAGTAGATAGCTAGACCCGTAACAGTAGATAGCTAGACCAGTAACAGTAGATAGCTAGAC
Organism: Thymallus thymallus; assembly: GCA_023634145.1. Taxonomy (NCBI): domain Eukaryota; kingdom Metazoa; phylum Chordata; class Actinopteri; order Salmoniformes; family Salmonidae; genus Thymallus; species Thymallus thymallus. The sequence goes on along the minus strand of CM042402.1, from coordinate 4,062,606 downwards.
CAGTAACAGTAGATAGCTAGACCAGTAACAGTAGATAACTAGACCAGTAACAGTAGATAGTTAGACCAGTAACAGTAGATAGTTAGACCAATAACAGTAGATAGGTAGACCAGTAACAGTAGATAGCTAGACCAGTAACAGTAGATAGTTAGACCAGTAACAGTAGATAGCTAGACCAGTAACAGTAGATAGCTAGACCAGTAACAGTAGATAACTAGACCAGTAACAGTAGATAGTTAGACCAGTAACAGTAGATAGTTAGACCAATAACAGTAGATAGGTAGACCAGTAACAGTAGATAGTTAGACCAGTAACAGTAGATAGGTAGACCAGTAACAGTAGATAGGTAGACCAGTAACAGTAGATAGCTAGACCAGTAACAGTAGATAGCTAGACCCGTAACAGTAGATAGCTAGACCAGTAACAGTAGATAGCTAGACCAGTAACAGTAGATAGCTAGACCAGTAACAGTAGATAACTAGACCAGTAACAGTAGATAGTTAGACCAGTAACAGTAGATAGTTAGACCAATAACAGTAGATAGGTAGACCAGTAACAGTAGATAGCTAGACCAGTAACAGTAGATAGTTAGACCAGTAACAGTAGATAGCTAGACCAGTAACAGTAGATAGCTAGACCAGTAACAGTAGATAACTAGACCAGTAACAGTAGATAGTTAGACCAGTAACAGTAGATAGTTAGACCAATAACAGTAGATAGGTAGACCAGTAACAGTAGATAGTTAGACCAGTAACAGTAGATAGCTAGACCAGTAACAGTAGATAACTAGACCAATAAGGTAGCCGAGTGGTTAGAGTGTTGGGCCTGTAACCAAAAGCTTGCCGGATTGAATCCCTGAGCTGGCAAGGTAAAAAACAGGATAAGGCAGTTCCTAGGCTGTCATTGTAAATAAGATTTTGTTCTTAACTGACTTGCCTAGTAAAATAAAGGTTTAAAAAAACAGCTAGGCCAGTAACAGTAGAATAACAAAACAGTATTATTATTATTTAGCAGAATGATTCAACTCCTTTATCCCTCCAGGTGACACGTTCTCCTTCAGTGACGTGACCCGTAACATTTTGCAGTATGAACACTCCGGCCTCTCCACCGATGAGGACACCATCACCTTCACCGTCACCGATGGCTTCTCCATGACGACGGCGGTGGTACAGGTGGTTGTGTTGGGCGTCAAGGGCGACGGGCCCAGGAGAGACCCAGAGGCCCTGCTGTCCATGGAGGTTCCTGAGAACAGTAGTAGTGTCATCAGACCCACTCATCTGGGTTATACGGTTAGTACTCACCTGGGTTATACGGTTAGTACACACCTGTGTTATATACGGTTAGTACACACCTGGGTTATATACGGTTAGTACTCACCTGGGTTATATACGGTTAGTACTCACCTGGGTTATACGGTTAGTACACACCTGGGTTATATTCGGTTAGTACTCACCTGGGTTATATGGTTAGTAAACACCTGGGTTATATACGGTTAGTACTCACCTGGGTTATACGGCTAGTACACACCTGGGTTATATTCGGTTAGTACTCACCTGGGTTATATGGTTAGTACACACCTGGGTTATATTCGGTTAGTACTCACCTGGGTTATATACGGTTAGTACTCACATGGGTTATACGGTTAGTACACACCTGGGTTATATACGGTTAGTACTCACATGGGTTATACGGCTAGTACACACCTGGGTTATATACGGTTAGTACACACCTGGGTTATATGGTTAGTAAACACCTGGGTTATATACGGTTAGTACTCACCTGGGTTATACGGCTAGTACACACCTGGGTTATATTCGGTTAGTACTCACCTGGGTTATATGATTAGTACATACCTGGGTTATACGGTTAGTACATACACAGGCATGCACACCGTACTCCTTGCGGCCGTGTCAGCGTGCATGTGCCCGGCCCCCCACAGGAGTCGCTAGAGCGCGATGGGACAAGGACATCCGCCTCATGGGTCTCCCGGTTAATTTTGATACTTAAGTATATTTAAAACCAAATATTTTTACACTTACTTACTCAAGTAATATTTTACTGGGTGACTTTCACTTTTACTTGAGTCATTTTCTATTAAGTATGGTAATTGAGTACTTTTTCCACCACTGCTCTGGTTAAGTAATGTACGTACTGTATGTTCAACCACAGCTTCACATAATAATCAGCATACATTTTTTTTATGTAATGTATTATGAAATATGTTTATTTTGTACCTTTATTTAACTAGGCAAGTCAGTTAAGAACAAATTCTTATTTACAATGACGGCCTACGTTGTTTTACAGGGACAGCCATAGTAGTACAGCACTCCTGGAGCAAATTAGGGTTAATTGCTTTGCTCAAGGGCACATTGGCACTACCTGCCGCCCTAAATGTGATCATATTTTGCAGAGCGACACCTCTCCAGATGAGAAGATCCGTATTCAGCTGGTGTCAGTTCCTATGTACGGCATCCTGACCAGGACAGGGTCAGACTCAGACCACCAGGAGATGACAGAGTACTCCTCTTTCACCATGGACGACATCAACAAACACAGGATCAGGTAGAGTCAGCTCCCAAAACACATAGACAGACAGAGAGAGCGAGTACATAGCCATAATATGACATTTGAAATGTCTCTATTCCTTTGAAACTTCTATTGTTTATTTCACTTTTGTTTATTATCTATAACACTTGCTTTGCAATGTAAACATATGATTCCCATGCTAATAAAGCTTTTTGAATTGAATTGAATAGAGCCATCTAAAACTGAGGGTGCATCTTTAGTAATCTATAGTAATCTATAGTAATCTATAGTCATCTATAGTCATCTTTAGTAATCTATAGTAATCTATAGTAATCTATAGTAATCTTTAGTAATCATTAGTAATCATTAGTAATATATAGTCATCTAGTCATCTATAGTAATCTATTGTAATGTATAGTAATCTTTAGTAATCTATAGTAATCTATAGTCATCTAGTCATCTATAATAATCTTTAGTAATCTATAGTAATCTATACTAACTATAGGAATCATTATTAATCTATAGTAATCTATAGTCATCTATAGTCATCTATAGTCGTCTTTAATAATCTATAGTAATCTATAGTAATCTTAATGTCATCTATAGTCGTCTTTAGTAATCTATAGTAATCTGTAGTAATCTATACTAACTATTGGAATCCTTATTAATCTATAGTAATCTTTAGTAATATTAGTCATCTTTAGTAATCTATAGCCATCTATAGTCATCTATAGTAATCTATAGTAATCTAGTCATCTATAGTAATCTATAGTAATGTATGGTAATCTTTAGTAATCTATAGTAATCTATAGTAATCTAGTCATCTATAGTAATCTATAGTAATGTATAGTAATCTTTAGTAATCTATAGTAATCTATAGTAATCTAGTCATCTTTAGTAATCTATAGTAATCTTTAGTAATCATTAGTAATATATAGTCATCTAGTCATCTATAGTAATCTATAGTAATGTATAGTAATCTTTAGTAATCTATAGTCATCTAGTCATCTATAATAATCTTTAGTAATCTATAGTAATCTATACTAACTATAGGAATCATTATTAATCTATAGTAATCTTTAGTAATATTAGTCATCTTTAGTAATCTATAGCCATCTATAGTCATTTATAGTTATTTGTAGTAATCTATAGTAATATTTAGTAATCTATAGTAATCTAGTCATCTATAGTAATCTTTAGTAATCTATAGTAATGTATAGTAATGTATAGTAATCTTTAGTGATCTTTAGTAATCTATAGTCATCTAGTAATCTTTAGTAATCTATAGTAATCTATAGTAATCTTTAGTAGTCATTAGTAATCTATAGTCATCTAGTCATCTATAGTAATCTATAGTAATGTATAGTAATCTTTAGTAATCTATAGTAATCTATAATAATCTTTAGTAATCTAAAGTAATCTATAGTAATCTATACTAACTATAGGAATCATTATTAATCTATAGTAATCTTTAGTAATATTAGTCATCTTTAGCAATCTATAGCCGTCTATAGTCATCTATAGTTATTTTTAGTAATCTATAGTAATCTTTATTAATCTATAGTAATCTAGTCATCTATAGTAATCTTTAGTAATCTATAGTAATGTATAGTAATCTTTAGTAATCTATAGTAATCTATAATCATCTAGTAATCTTTTGTAATCTATAGTAATCTTTAGTAATCATTAGTAATCTATAGTCATCTAGTCATCTATAGTAATGTATAGTAATCTTTAGTAATCTATAGTAATCTATAGTCATCTAGTCATCTATAATAATCTTTAGTAATCTATAGTAATCTAGTAATCTATAGTAATCCATAGTAATCTAAAGTAGCTTCCTCTCCTTATTCGCTTTCACTTTATCTGCACTGATCTGTAAAGAGCTGGACAGGTTTGAAGTAAATTATGTTGTATACTTCACATTCTGGTATCCATTCCTACCAGCTCCTTTGTTGTTATTGCAGTAATTATTGAGACGATTTGTTCTGCCGTGTAGATATTTATTTCTAATTAATTTTGATTTTATCGGTCCAGGTTATTTAATTGAGAGCAATTATCATTTAGGCCTAAAGTAGCGACCTAGCTGAGAGGTTTTTGTAAAAGTAATGGCTTCTTTCTTACATCACTCCTTAGAATGTAACTACTATAAAAATATGAATATTCTCCCTGTGAGGCTTTGACTGTAACTACTATAAAAATATTAATATTCTCCCTGTGAGGCTTTGTGAAATCCTCGCTTAGCTCAATTAGCATATCTAATTAGCGAACGTTAAATACTAACCACCTGCGAGACACACACACACAAAATAAAAACCAGGCATCGAAAACAAATATTAGGCCAAGGGACTTCATCCCCATAATGTGCCTCTGATTAGCTTTGGTGCTAATTAGCACGCTAGGCTAATATTATAGGAAACATCTCTGGGGCTGTGTGTTTAAATCACTTGTATTAGTTAAACTTGGCAGACTGCCTCTCTGTGTTGTAACACATACATCTCTGTTTTATAGAGAATTAGAGAAGATTATATTTGATTCAGGTATTTTATTTTTTATTTTGATATATAAAGGGCTTATAAACTATTAGGCTTTAAATCGGTGTTGCGCTGTGAGAGTTAGAGGATATTATTATTCAGTTTCATTCTCCAGATCGTAGAGGGCTTGTATGAAGTGTTTTATAAGTGTGAGGGGAATCTCGCCTCTTCCACCACTAATCTCTAGCCCATCGTTCATGAAAGTGATGTAGGCTATAAATTGTAATAAGATTCTTTGGTAACACTTTTCTTAAAAGCAATAGCTAGCTATACTGATTTATTACTTGTTATAAGCATGTATTAGCCCTTCTAATATGTTACAGTGAACTTGTGATATGGTATGTCTTTCTATGTGGCACATGATTAGGAGATGATACTATGCACAGAATATCTGGTTTTGTGACCAGTCTTTGTTGTTTAGTCTTGGCTGATGAACTAATGCTCACATTTCCTTTCTGCCATACCAGGTACATCACTTCCTTTGAGACAGGAAACCAGCCGGTTACGGACATCTTCCATTTCATTGTTTACGACAGCGAGAACAATCGCCTTGACAACCAAATGTGTACCATCACCATCACCTCTATGAAGAGACAGCCTCCAGTGGTCACTGTCCGCAGTGGCATCAAGGTACACAAACATACACACACACACAGACACACACACACACACTACTCCGCTTGTTTGGACAGTTGCTAGGGAACAAAACAAAGAGAGACATTCTGCACCAGGCAACACAGCTGACGCAACGCTCAGTGGACCAGTGGGTTGTATAATGTGATTGATAATAGTCGTCACCAGCACCGCTGCCTGATGGTCACTGTGATGTGAAGGAGTCAGGGTCGATCAATGTAGCATAAATGACAAGAACGGAAATAGAACCTCTGACATTGGCACTTGATAATGTAATGGTGATGTCTGTTCCAGTCATTCTAATTATATTTAAAATGGTCTATATTATACAGCTATCCCTCAATTATATGGACTGGCAGTCTCATCTGTACTACATGATATAATAGGAATAGGCTTGGGGTGGACGTTGCACTTAGTGACTGATCTAGGATCAGCGTTACCTTCCACAATCCTAACTGTAAAGATATTAGTGACTGATCTAGGATCAGCGTTACCTTCCACAATCCTAACTGTAAAGATATTAGTGACTGATCTAGGATCAGCGTTACCTTCCACAATCCTAACTGTAAAGATATTAGTGACTGATCTAGGATCAGCGTTACCTTCCACAATCCTAACTGTAAAGATATTAGTGACTGATCTAGGATCAGCGTTACCGTCCACAATCCTAACTGTAAAGATATTAGTGACTGATCTAGGAACAGCGTTACCTTCCACAATCCTAACTGTAAAGATATTAGTGACTGATCTAGGATCAGCGTTACCTTCCACAATCCTAACTGTAAAGATATTAGTGACTGATCTAGGATCAGCGTTACCTTCCACAATCCTAACTGTAAAGATATTAGTGACTGATCTAGGATCAGCGTTACCTTCCACAATCCTAACTGTAAAGATATTAGTGACTGATCTAGGATCAGCGTTACCTTCCACAATCCTAACTGTAGAGATATTAGTGACTGATCTAGGATCAGCGTTACCTTCCACAATCCTAACTGTAAAGATATTAGTGACTGATCTAGGATCAGCGTTACCTTCCACAATCCTAACTGTAAAGATATTAGTGACTGATCTAGGATCAGCGTTACCTTCCACAATCCTAACTGTAAAGATATTAGTGACTGATCTAGGATCAGCGTTACCTTCCACAATCCTAACTGTAAAGATATTAATGACTGATCTAGGATCAGTGTTACCTTCCACAATCCTAACTGTAAAGATTAGAACTGACTATCAGTAGCTACAGTATCTAGTGGTAACTTAATCCTAGTTGTCCTAGAAGTGCTCTCACCCAATAATGTATCTGCATACTGAGATCTTGTGCAACTTTCTATGTTGTGTATTTCTAGGTCCAGGAAGGAGGAAGAGTCCAGCTGTCAACCAATCACATCATTGTATCAGATCTGGACACACCCAAGAAGGACCTGCTGGTGTGGATGATCAGCGCGCCCAAATATGGCTTCATTGAGAACACGAGACGAAGAGGTGTGTGTGTGTTTTTTTATTTATTTTATTTCACCTTTATTTAACCAGGTAGGTCAGTTGAGAACAAGTTCTCATTTGCAACTGCGACCTGGCCAAGACAAAGCAAAGCAGTGCGACAAAAACAACACAGAGTTACACAGTAAACAAACATGGTAAAAACACAATAGAAAATCTAAATACAGAGTGCAAAATGTAGTGCAAAATGCAGTAAGGTTAGGAGGTAGGACAATAAATAGACCATAGTGGTGAAATAAATTACAGATTATCATCATTAACACAGGAATGAAGGATGTGCAAATTATGATGTGCAAATAGAGATACTGGAGTGCAAGATTTTTGAAAATAACAAAAATAAATATGGGGATGAGGTAGTAGTGTGGGCTATTTACAGAAGTGCTATATACAGGTGCAATGATCGATAAGCAGCTTTGACAGCTGACGCTTAAAGTTAGTGAGGGAGATAGGAACCTCTAGCTTCAGTGATTTTTGCAATTCGTTCCAGTCATTGGCAGCAGCGAACTGGAAGGAATGGCGGCCAAAGGAGGTGTTGGCTTTGGGGGTGACCAGTGAAATATACCTGCTGGAGCGCATGCTACGGGTGGGTGTTGCTATAGTGACCAGTGAGCTGAGATAGGGCGGGGATTTACCTAACAAAGACTTGTAGATGACCTGGAGCCAGTGGGTTTGGCGACGAATATATAATGAAGGCCAGCCAACGAGAGCATACAGGTCGCAGTGGTGGGTAGTGTATGGGGCTTTGGTAACAAAACGGATGGCACTGTGATAGACTACATCCAATTTGCTAAGTAGAGTGTTGGAGGCTAGTTTGTAAATGACATCGCCGAAATCAAGGATCGGTAGGATAGTCAGTTTTACAAGGGCATGTTTGGCAGCATGAGTGAAGGAGGCTTTGTTGCGAAATAGGAAGCCAATTCTGGATTTAATTTTGGATTGGAGATGGTTGATGTGAGTCTGGAAGTTGAGTTTACAGTCTAACCAGATGCCTAGGTATTTGTAGGTGTCCACGTATTCTAATTCGGACCCGTCGAGAGTAGTGATGATAGTCCGGTGGGCGGGTGCTGGCAGCGTTCGATAGAAAAGCATGCACTTAGTTTTACTAGCGTTTAAGAGCAGTTGGAGGCCACGGAAGGAGTGTTGTATGGCATTGAAGCTTGTTTGAAGGTTATTAAACACAGTGTCCAAAGAGGGGCCAGATGTATACAGAACGGTGTCATCTGCGTAGAGATGGATCAGAGAGTCACCAGCAGCAAGAGCGACATCGTTGATGTATATAGAGAAAAGGGTTGTGTGTGTGTGTTGGAGGGGGGGGTGGTTTGGCATTTGCACATTGTTACAACACTGTATATAGACATCTGACATGTGAAATGTCTTTTGGAACTTAGGTGAGTGTAATGTTTACTGTTCATTTTTTGTTTATTATCTACTTCACTTGCTTTGGCAATGTTAACATATGTTTCCCATGCCAATAAAACCCCTTGGATTGAATTGAGTGAGAGTGAGTGAGTGAGTGAGTGAGTGAGTGAGTGAGTGAGTGAGTGAGTGAGTGAGTGAGTGAGTGAGTGAGTGAGTGAGTGAGTGAGTGAGAGAGAGAGAGAGAGAGAGAGAGAGAGAGAGAGAGAGAGATTAATTAAATGTAATAAGCCTATATTTCCCATAAGGGGCAGTTGTCCTGGGCAAAGCAGTGTGCATGTAAACAGAGGTTCAGTAATGCAGTACATACAGACATATGAAACAAAACTGATGAAAGTGGAGGGAGGCCTGTAGAAAGGCCTTTGTACTGCAAAGCAAACCCTGTTTTTCATCCATAATGTGAGATTAGCTTGAAGGACTGGTCTTCAGTTACGTTGTCTCCTTCTGAGAGTTCCACTGTTGAAATAGAAATGAATATCTATGAGCCTGGCATATTTCTACATGGTGTCATCTGATCTAACCCTGAAGTGAGATCTCACTTCCCATTCTGGTTTCATCCTCTGTCTCCCAGTGGGCTCGATGGGCGGCTCAAATACCCTCATCATCAGTCCAGAGGTTCCCTTCTCCATGGATGACCTGACGACTGACCACATCTTCTATGTTCAGAACGTCCAGAACACTGACCACTACCAGGACACCTTCTCCTTCTACATCAGTGATGGGTCCAGCCAGACAGAGGCCTTCAATGTCAACATAGATATACTTGTAAATAATACTACTACTACATCAGTGATGGGTCCAGCCAGACAGAGGCCTTCAATGTCAACATAGATATACTGGTAGAAATAATGATTAAAGCCACAATGCTTAAAACATACATCAGACCTGTCACTTGGTTTGATATATGGAGATTCACAGCTGGATCTATGGATGGAGGGACTGAAAGTCCGAGAGATCAGCATGGTAGCTTTACTAATATTTTAAAGATGTATGTTGTGTGTTTACAAATACTATATTAATAATAATTAACCCTTTGCAAAGTTCACAAAGAAAACTTTCAGACAAGGTTGACAGATTGTCTTGTTCTGTGATAACTACACCAGGCCTGTTTTCCTCACCCACCCCAGAAAATGTAGATATTTGTCTGCCAGGACCTTGAGGTGAGGATCCTGGCACAGCCTTGTGTGTGTGAATACTAAACTTTACGTGTGTGTGTGTGCATGTCTGTGCCTGCGTCTGTGTGTGTGTGTGTGTGTGTGTGTGTGTGTGTGTGTGTGTGTGTGTGTGTGTGTGTGTTTGTGTGTGTGTGTGTGTGTGTGTTATCTGTGTGTGTGTGTGTGTGTGTGTGTGTTATCTGTGTGTGTGTGTGTGTGTGTGTGTTATCTGTGTGTGTGTGTGTGTGTGTGTGTGTGTGTGTGCAGCATAGTAAAGAGCAGGTGGCACCAGTGGTGTCAGTGACCAGTGTCCAGGTGGAGGAGAACTCAGGAGTGGTTATCACTAACTCCTCTCTCAACGTCCTGGACCGAGACACACCAGACAATGACATCATCATCACCGTCACCAAGAAACCTGCCTACGGTACGGGCACACGCACGCACACACACACACGCACACACACACACACACACACACACACACACACAGATAACACACACACACAGATAACACACACACACACACAGTAAAGTGCACTTCAGTCAGTGTCAGATCCTGCTCTTCCTCCCTCCACCCCTCCCTCCCTCTAACTCTCCATCCCTCCCTCCCTCCCTCCCTCCAACTCTCCCTCCCTCCCTCCCTCTAACTCTCCCTCCCTCCCTCCATCCCTCCCTCTAACTCTCCCTCCCTCTAGCTCTCCCTCCATCCCTCCCTCCCTCTAACTTGCCATCAATCACTTTCACTAACTCTCCCTCCATCTGTCCCTCTAACTCTCCCTCGGTCCCTCCATTATACCCTCTATTGACCCATTCTACCTCTAAACCTCCATGTACTGTCAGGATCCTGTACTGACCCATTCTACCTCTAAACCTCCATGTACTGTCAGGATCCTGTACTGACCCATTCTACCTCTAAACCTCCATGTACTGTCAGGATCCTGTACTGACCCATTCTACCTCTAAACCTCCATGTACTGTCAGGATCCTGTACTGACCCATTCTACCTCTAAACCTCCATGTACTGTCAGGATCCTGTACTGACCCATTCTACCTCTAAACCTCCATGTACTGTCAGGATCCTGTACTGACCCATTTTTCACAACCTCCAGACAGTACAAAGCAACATAAACCCTCCCTGTCACACCGTCATAAACTGATACCTATAGAAGCCCAGTCCTCTCCACTGTCCGCCTGCCAGACAGCTTCTGCTAAACGACATTGCGCGGTGCAAAACACATTCATCATTGACACACACACGCTGGTACGCACGCCCCTGCGGTCTCACGTTGCCGGGATTCAAGGCCTTCCAGGGATGAAGATATGTGACTCTGTTTCTACCTTTCTTTATGACCCGCCTACTCTGTCTGTTTCTACCTTTCTTTATGACCCGCCTACTCTGTCTGTTTCCACCTTTCTTTTTGGTTTCCTTCTGTAAAGTGTCTGAGTGTCATAAAAAGTATCGTTAAATAAAGAAGATTTATCGTTATTATCATTATCATAGCTATCATTGTTATCGTTGTTGCCATTATCGGCATTATCATTATTATCATTGTGTTCAGGCAAGCTGCGTAGACGCCAGTTCTACTCCCAGCCTCTTGAGAACGGTCGGGTCCTGTCTCAGGGCTCCACATTCACCTACCAGGACGTGTTGGACCTGTTGCTGGTGTACACCCCTGACGCAGCCAGCGGGGGCAGTGATGAGCTAGCCTTCTCCCTGACCGACGGCATCCACACCAGCACTGGGCGGCTCACCTTCACCATAGATGTCAGGAAGAGTGAAGGACCAAGGATGACTGTGAATAGAGGCCTGCAGCTGGCCGCAGGTACGGGCTTGGAGAGAGGGTGTTTGTGTGTATATGCGTCTCTGTGTGTGGACCCTGCGTGACCTTAAACAGTTTCCGCAGGTAAGGACAGGGACAAACTGTTAATCCATTGTACAGGGGGACAGGATCTGTATAACTATTTTATTGCACCAGGACCCACATGTGCCCTTCTTCGTGGTTATGTCCAGCTGAGTACGAACACATCTGATTCAACTATGAAAGGGCTTGTTGATTACTTGTTGAGTCAGGTATTCCAGTTCTGAGCTAGTGGCTTAATGTGCAGTCTTGGGGATACTGGCAGAACAGATTGGGAAAGGCTGATCTAAATGTCTTATGTTGTTGTTCTTTGGTGTATCCTGACTGTTACTGTACATTTTCTCCTCCAGGCTCAGTGGCTAAGATCACTGAGCAGAACCTGAAGGGGTCAGATTCAGACTCAGATAGCTTGAAGCTGAGGTACATCCTGACCAAAGACCTTCCATTAGGAAGACTACAGCTTTCTAAACGAGCAGGAGGACAGGACAAGCTGTCTGTTAAAGGACCTGTCAAGAGCTTCACACAGGAGGAGGTCAACAAAGGTATGACTCTCTCTCTCTCTCTCTCTCTCTCTCTCTCTCTCTCTCTCTCTCTCTCTCTCTCTCTCTCTCTCTCTATGCAGTCCCTCACCCTGCCTCTCTCTATCTCTCTCTATGCAGTCCCTCACCCTGCCTCTCTCTCTCTCTCTCTCTCTCTCTCTCTCTCTCTCTCTCTCTCTCTCTCTCTATGCAGTCCCTCACCCTGCCTCTCTCTCTCTCTCTCTCTCTCTCTCTCTCTCTCTCTCTCTCTATGCAGCCCCTCACACTGCCTCTCAATTCAATTCAATTCAATTCAATTCACTTTATTGGCATGACGCAACAATGTACATATTGCCAAAGTATCATACATCAATATATATATTTTTTTTCTATATATTTATATATATATTTTTTTTCTATTTTATATATATATATATACATACATATACACACGCACATACATATATATACACATATATACATACATTCATACACACATATATATATATATATTTTTTTTAAAAATATAATTACATCAAAGAACAAATAACAACAGGAAAAAATAAAATAAATGCATTAAATATGTCAGGCACTGTCCCTCAACTTGTGGCAGGCAGCAACATAGCATGCTGCCAGCACACAGCTGGTCATGTCTTCCCCCAAAAGGATCGGCAGCCTTTCTATGTCAGAGAGGTCCTCAAAGCCCCGGACTACTTGTTCAAATTTGGGGAAGTGACTCTCTCTGATGGTTTTATATTTTTGACATTTGGTCAGGAAATGCAGCTCTGTCTCTGGTTCTGCTGTGGTGCAGTGGTTGCACAGCCTTTCCTCTACAGGGAGCCAGGTTTTCCTGTGTCTACCCTTCTCAATAGCAAGGCTGTGCTCGCTGAGCCTGTACTTTGTCAAGGTTTTCTTGAGGTTTTGATCAGTCACCATGGTCAGATAGTTTGCCATGGTGTACTGTCGATTTAGGGCCAAATAGCACTGCATTTTGCTTTGTGCTTGTGTTTGTGTTTTCCAATAGGTAATGTAGTTTTGTTTTAGATGTTTTGTAATTTGGTTAATTCTTATTGATTGGATGTTCTGGTCCTGAGGCTTCAGTGTGTTAGTGGAACAAGTTTGTGAACTCAGCCCCCGGACCAGTTGGATGAAGGGACTCTTATCTTTGCTCAACTCTTGGTATTGCAGGGCTTGGTAATGATATGAGAGGGGGTCACTGTGTTTTAGGTGTTTCCAAAACTTAATTGCTCTTTTTTGAGTTTTTAATATTAGTGGATATCGGCCTAATTCTGCCCTGCATGCATTGTTTGTAGTTTTCCTCTGGACATGTAGGAGAATCAAGAGGAAGCCTCTCTCTCTCTCTCTATGCAGTACCTCACCCTGCCACTCTATCTCTCTCTCTCTCTCTCTCTCTCTCTCTATGCAGTCCCTCACCCTGCCTCTCTCTCTCTCTCTCTCTCTCTCTCTCTATGCAGTCCCTCACCCTGCCTCTCTCTATCTCTCTCTCTCTCTCTCGCTCTAAAAACACACTCACACACCATCATTTTCACTTATTCAATATTATTCTCAGTTCTTTAAATGAATTATGATTAATTTACGATATTGAATTGACCCTAACCCTGTGTGTGTGTGTGTGTGTGTGTGTGTGTGTGTGTGTGTGTGTGTGTGTGTGTGTGTGTGTGTGTGTGTGTGTGTGTGTGTGTGTGTGTGTGTGTGTGTGTGTGTGTGTGTTACAGGTCTTTTGGAGTACAGCCATGAGAAGGGAGAGAAAGGAGGGAGCATCTCCTTCAAGTTCAACCTGGTGGATCCAGAGGGCAACAAACTGATCGACCAGTCTTTCTACATCAGTGTACTAGGTAGGTACCAGTCCTTCTACATCAGTATACTAGGTAGGTACCAGTCCTTCTACATCAGTGTACTAGGTAGGTACCAGTCCTTCTACATCAGTGTACTAGGTAGGTACCAGTCCTCCTACATCAGTGTACTAGGTAGGTACCAGTCTTTCTTCATCAGTGTACTAGGTAGTTACCAGTCCTTCTACATCAGTGTACTAGGTAGGTACCAGTCTTTCTTCATCAGTGTACTAGGTAGGTACCAGTCCTTCTACATCAGTGTACTAGGTAGGTACCAGTCCTTCTACATCAGTGTACTAGGTAGGTACCAGTCCTTCTACATCAGTGTACTAGGTAGGTACCAGTCATTCTACATCAGTGTACTAGGTAGGTACCAGTCTTTCTTCATCAGTGTACTAGGTAGGTACCAGTCTTTCTTCATCAGTGTACTAGGTAGGTACCAGTCCTTCTACATCAGTGTACTAGGTAGGTACCAGTCCTTCTACATCAGTATACTAGGTAGGTACCAGTCCTTCTACATCAGTGTACTAGGTAGGTACCAGTCTTTCCTCATCAGTGTACTAGGTAGGTACCAGTCCTTCTACATCAGTGTACTAGGTAGGTACCAGTCCTTCTACATCAGTGTACTAGGTAGGTACCAGTCCTTCTACATCAGTGTACTAGGTAGGTACCAGTCCTTCTACATCAGTGTACTAGGTAGGTACCAGTCCTTCTACATCAGTGTACTAGGTAGGTACCAGTCTTTCTTCATCAGTGTACTAGGTAGGTACCAGTCTTTCTTCATCAGTGTACTAGGTAGGTACCAGTCCTTCTACATCAGTGTACTAGGTAGGTACCAGTCCTTCTACATCAGTATACTAGGTAGGTACCAGTCCTTCTACATCAGTGTACTAGGTAGGTACCAGTCTTTCCTCATCAGTGTACTAGGTAGGTACCAGTCCTTCTACATCAGTGTACTAGGTAGGTACCAGTCCTTCTACATCAGTGTACTAGGTAGGTACCAGTCCTTCTACATCAGTGTACTAGGTAGGTACCAGTCCTTCTACATCAGTGTACTAGGTAGGTACCAGTCCTTCTACATCAGTGTACTAGGTAGGTACCAGTCCTTCTACATCAGTGTACTAGGTAGGTACCAGTCCTTCTACATCAGTGTACTAGGTAGGTACCAGTCTTTCTTCATCAGTGTACTAGGTAGGTACCAGTCCTTCTACATCAGTGTACTAGTTAGGTACCAGTCCTTCTACATCAGTGTACTAGGTAGGTACCAGTCCTTCTACATCAGTGTACTAGGTAGGTACCAGTCTTTCTTCATCAGTGTACTAGGTAGGTACCAGTCCTTCTACATCAGTGTACTAGTTAGGTACCAGTCCTTCTACATCAGTGTACTAGGTAGGTACCAGTCTTTCTTCATCAGTGTACTAGGTAGGTACCAGTCCTTCTACATCAGTGTACTAGGTAGGTACCAGTCCTTCTACATCAGTGTACTAGGTAGGTACCAGTCCTTCTACATCAGTGTACTAGTTAGGTACCAGTCCTTCTACATCAGTATACTAGGTAGGTACCAGTCCTTCTACATCAGTGTACTAGGTAGGTACCAGTCTTTCTTCATCAGTGTACTAGGTAGGTACCAGTCCTTCTACATCAGTGTACTAGTTAGGTACCAGTCCTTCTACATCAGTGTACTAGGTAGGTACCAGTCCTTCTACATCAGTGTACTAGGTAGGTACCAGTCTTTCTTCATCAGTGTACTAGGTAGGTACCAGTCCTTCTACATCAGTGTACTAGTTAGGTACCAGTCCTTCTACATCAGTGTACTAGGTAGGTACCAGTCTTTCTTCATCAGTGTACTAGGTAGGTACCAGTCCTTCTACATCAGTGTACTAGGTAGGTACCAGTCCTTCTACATCAGTGTACTAGGTAGGTACCAGTCTTTCTTCATCAGTGTACTAGGTAGGTACCAGTCCTTCTACATCAGTGTACTAGGTAGGTACCAGTCCTTCTACATCAGTGTACTAGGTAGGTACCAGTCCTTCTACATCAGTGTACTAGTTAGGTACCAGTCCTTCTACATCAGTGTACTAGTTATGTAGTAGTCATCTGACGTAGTGGGTTCTGCACCATGTGGAATGTTAGCCAGTGGTCCGGTCAGCCAAAACTGTCAATAGCCGACAATTCGCTCCTTTTGGTCTGTTCAAGGCTTTATGCTCACCAGTGGTTTATTGAAACATGGTCTCCACCCTCAGGTTTTAATCCCCCTTTCCTACTTTCTGCATTATCTCTTCCCTCCCTCCCTCCCTCCCTCCCTCCCTCCCTCTCTCCCTCCCTCCCTCCCTCCCTCCCTCCCTCCCTCCCTCCCTCCCTCCCTCCCTCCCTTCTCTCCCTCCCTCCCTCCCTCCCTCCCTCCCTTCTCTCCCTCCCTCCCTCCCTCCCTCCCCCCTCCCTCTCTCCCTCCCTCCCTCCCTCCCTCCCTCCTCCAGAGGACCGCCTTCCCCCCTCTGTGGTAGTGAATAAGGGTCTGGTGTTGGATGAGAACTCAGTGAAGAAGCTGACTACTCTCCAGCTGTCAGCTACCGACCAGGACAGTGAGCCTGGAGAACTGGTGTACCGTATCACCAAGCAGACTGCACTAGGACACCTGGAGCATGCCAGCAACCCAGGTACACGCATCACACACACATACATCACACACACATACATCACACACACTGGCAAGCACACTAAGAAATTTCCCCTCGGGGATCTATCTATCTATCTATCTATCTATCTATCTATCTATCTATCTATCTATCTATCTATCTATCTATCTATCTATCTATCTATCTATCTATCTATCTATCTATCTATCTATCTATCTATCTATCTATCTATCTATCTATCTATCTATCTATCTATCTATCTATCTATCTATCTATCTATCTATCTATCTATCTATCTATCTATCTATCACACACACACAGAAACCACCGTCCACAACCGAGGTACAGTGCTAGAGCTAGCAACCAGCTCACGTGACTCACGCGGCTCACACACACACACACCTGCACAAAACATGGTTTAAATATGCATATACTTTACGCACCTACTGTACAAGTTTATAAAGGCTCAAACTTACACACACATACACACTCCAACAGACACACACACACACACACAGATATTTTCTATTAAGGTGTCTTTAGTTTTACTCAAGTTTGAATTTGGGTACTTTTTCTAACTCTGGGTTGTAGGACAGATGTGATGTCAGCTAGCGAACAATGCTAACTAACACTAAAGAGATACAGCGTGCTAATCTAATGCTAATAGCTGTATATTCCAGGAATTGCTTTACATCACATGATGTCTGTGCCGCTAACAGTAAATACCATTTAGCAGACGCTTTCATCCTTGGTATATTGAGTGCAAACCCACGATTCTGCCATTGCTAGTGCCACACTCTTGCCAACACAGGATTAGTATAAAAGTTCCGCTAAAAGGTGTATTAATATGATGTGTTGACTTTCAAAGAAAGTTTAGAAAGCTAACGCTAACACATCCATTAACGTTAATTGTTAATGCTAATGAATGCTAGCTTCCTCCGGATACAGGAACACGCATCACGTCCTTCTCCCAGGCTGACCTGGCCTCCCGCAGTGTCCAGTACGTTCACACCAGTGAAGAAGAGAAGCACACAGACGATTTCTCCTTCATCGTGTCTGACGGGGCTAACGAGGTACACACACACACACACACACACACACACACACACACACTATCGATAATGCAGCCTAATGAGCAGCAGAAGTGCTTCAGCAAAGATGTGAAAAGATCGTCCGGCCTTCACGATTGGCTGACCGCTGTGTGTAAAAGGTTGTCGGTCCGTGTCACGATTGGCTGACCGCTGTGTGTAAAAGGTTGTCGGTCCGTGTCACGATTGGCTGACCTCTGTGTGTAAAAGGTTGTCATTCCGTGTCACGATTGGCTGACCGCTGTGTGTAAAAGGTTGTCGGTCCATGTCACGATTGGCTGACCGCTGTGTGTAAAAGGTTGTCGGGCCGATGCAGGGTCAATGCAGGTAGTCCGGGTAGCCATTTGATTAGCTATCTAACAGTCTTGTTCAGCAGTCTTATGGCTTGGGGGTAGAACATGTTCAGAGTCCTGTTGGTTCCAGTCTTGGTTCTCCGGTACAGCTTACCGTACGGTAGCAGAGAGAACAGTCTATGACTTGGGTGGCTCGAGTCTTTATTTCTTTATGTGGTCATTGCCTGGTTTAGAGGTCCTGGATGGCAGGAAGCTTGGCCCCAGTGATGTATTGGGCTGTACGTACTACCCTCTGTAGTGCCTTGCTAATGATAATTATTGTCTAACAGCAAATACCTGTATTAACCTTTTTGACAGTGTTCCCTCTATGTTCCTTAGATAACAGTGTTATGTACTGAATAGTGTCTTTAGGCTGATAACAGTGTTCTGAATGGTGTCTAGGCTGAAAACAGTGTTCTGTATGGTGTCTTTAGGCTGATAACAGTGTTCTGTATGGTGTCTAGGCTGATAACAGTGTTCTGTATGGTGTCTTTAGGCTGATAACAGTGTTCTGTATGGTGTCTTTAGGCTGATAACAGTGTTATGTATGGTGTCTTTAGGCTGATAACAGTGTTCTGTATGGTGTCTTTAGGCTGATAACAGTGTTCTGTATGGTGTCTTTAGGCTGATAACAGTGTTCTGTATGGTGTCTTTAGGCTGATAACAGTGTTCTGTATGGTGTCTTTAGGCTGATAACAGTGTTCTGTATGGTGTCTTTAGGCTGATAACAGTGTTCTGTATGGTGTCTTTAGGCTGATAACAGTGTTCTGTATGGTGTCTTTAGGCTGATAACAGTGTTCTGTATGGTGTCTTTAGGCTGATAACAGTGTTCTGTATGGTGTCTTTAGGCTGATAACAGTGTTCTGTATGGTGCCTTTAGGTTGCCCAGACGTTCTACATCACCATCCGGCCGGTGGATGACTCCCTCCCCCTGCTGGTGGTTCCAGGAATGAGGGTTCAGGAGGGGGTCAGGAAGACCATCACTGAGTTTGAACTGAAGGCCATCGACGCTGACACAGAGGTAGGCTGGCAGACTGTCCTGTCACAACACACACCTCACTACTCATAGACACAGACAGAGAGGTAGGCTGGCAGACTGTCCTGTTACTACACACACCTCACTACTCATAGACACAGACAGAGAGGTAGGCTGGCAGACTGTCCTGTCACAACACACACCTCACTACTCGTAGACACAGACAGAGAGGTAGGCTGGCAGACTGTCCTGTTACTACACACACCTCACTACTCATAGACACAGACAGAGAGGTAGGCTGGCAGACTGTCCTGTCACAACACACACCTCACTACTCATAGACACAGACAGAGAGGTAGGCTGGCAGACTGTCCTGTTACTACACACACCTCACTACTCATAGACACAGACAGAGAGGTAGGCTGGCAGACTGTCCTGTCACTACACACACCTCACTACTCATAGACACAGACACAATAGACACATGATGAAACTCTGAATGGACGATATCTATCACTAAACTGTTACATTCTGACACAAATGCCTTAAACATAACATAAAGAAATGGAAACAATGACTTCTCTCTTTTTTCTCTCTCCCTCCCTCCCTCCCTCCCTCCCTCCCTCCCTCCCTCCCTCCCTCCCTCCCTCCTTCCCTCCCTCCCGCCATCCCCACTCCCTCCATCCTCACTCCCTCCCTCAGGAGGAGTACATCACCTTCAACATAGTCCAGACTCCCCGCCACGGCACCATTGAGCGGACCAGCAATGGACAGCACTACCGTC
Organism: Thymallus thymallus; assembly: GCA_023634145.1. Lineage (NCBI taxonomy): Eukaryota > Metazoa > Chordata > Actinopteri > Salmoniformes > Salmonidae > Thymallus > Thymallus thymallus. The sequence goes on along the minus strand of CM042402.1, from coordinate 4,042,797 downwards.
AGACCAACAGCTTCACTATGGATGACATCTACCAGAACAGAATCAGCTACAACCACGATGGCTCCAACTCACTGAAGGACAGATTCACCTTCACTGTAGCTGACGGGACTAATGTCTTCTTTATGGTGGAGGAGGCAGGCAAGGAGGTGAGGAGAGGAGGGTGTTTGTATATGTGTCTCTCTCTCTCTCTCTCTCAGTCTGCTTTTCTCTCTCTCTCTCTCTCTCTCTCTCTCTCTCTCTCTCTCTCTCTCTCTCTCTGTCTCTCTCTGTCTGTATCTCTCTTTCTCTCTCTCTCTGTCTGTCTGTCTCTGTCTGTGTCTCGCTCTCTGTCTCCCTCTCTCTGTCTCTCTCTCTGCCTGTCTCTCTCTGTCTCTTTCTGTCTGTCTGTCTGTCTGTCTCGCTCTCTCACTCTCTCTAACATGTCATGACTCCCTCTTCCTGCCTCTGTCATTGTGTAGGTGTTGACAGCTGCACCACAGAAGTTCAAGATAGACATTTTGCCAGTGGATGATGGAACACCTCGTATCGTCACAAACCTGGGTCTGCAGTGGCTGGAGTACATGGACAACAAGGTAATCACCATACTATACCATATAATACCATACCATACCATACCATACACATACCATACCATATAATACCGTACCATACCATACCATAACATACACATACCATACCATATAATACCATACCATATCATACCACACCATACCATACCATACCATATAATACCACACCATATCATACCATATAATACCATACCATACCATACCATACCACACCATACCATATAATACTACACCATTCCATACCATACCATACCATATAATACCACACCACACCATACTATACCATATCGTACCATATAATGCTATACCATATAATACCATGTAATACCATACTACACCACACCATACCATATAATATCTTACTACACCACAACATACCATTTAATACCACACCACACCATATCACATTCTGTTTGTGTTACGCTAGCTCCCCCTACTGGTCTTTGATGAAGTAACAGATGGAATTTAATTAAACCACGTTTCTCATATTGATTTCCAGAGCACAATACTTATGTATGTGGTTTGAAGAGTTAACTTTGGTAAACTGAGTTCAACTCTGGATAATCGGTACCACGAAAGTGGCTCACCTTTTAGCCAGGTGCATTCATATGGCAACGAATCTTTCAGAACTAACCAGCTCTGGGGCGTCCTGAATGATGTGTCTAAGACGCGAGCTGAAGAACAGTGAAATAAAATTCCCTCAATCTCACAAAGATGGTGTCTTCACCTTCAGTTGAGGAAGACAACTAACAACATGTTTTATTCATCAAATCAAATGTTTTTGTGTGTTAAAAAATAGTAAAGTTAAAATACATTTCACATTACACATTTAGTTATGACAGAATGCATTTGAAACTTCACGGACAGAACATTTTTTGTATGACCTATAAGATCTATATTTTATCGATAGGAGAAGGTTAAAAGGTGCTGATAAGCACACCGAAGAAGGCATTAAGGATAAGTAATCAAATAAAGACAGCACTTCTAAAAGCCTAGTTCACACCATATCCTGCTGCATTTGCAAGATAATTGTTCTTTCATTTTGATTGCAGCACACATTGTGCCACTTTATTCGCCCATGGATTGATGTTTCAGCATTGTCGCAATGAAGACTTGCACGCCCAATTACAAGCCTGCTATCTATCTATCTATCTATCTATCTATCTATCTATCTATCTATCTATCTATCTATCTATCTATCTATCTATCTATCTATCTATCTATCTATCTATCTATCTATCTATCTATCTATCTATCTATCTATCTAGGCTGCTAGAGTTAGCAGCAGGCAGATGAGAAATATCCACCATCGTAGGATGGATGAAGCCAGAGCTGGAATGTGAAGCTAACCAGTGGTGTAAAGTATTTAAGTAAAAATACTTTAAAGTACTACTTAAGTTGTTTTTCGGGGTATCTGTACTTTACTATTAATATTCACTAAATTGCTAAGGAAAGTTATGTACTTTTTACTCCATACATCTTCCCTGAAAGTACATTTTGAATGCTTAGCAGGACAGGAAAATGGTCTAATTCACACACTTATCAAGAGAACATCCTGGTCATCCCTACTGCCTCTGATCTGACGGACTCACTAAACACAGGCTTTTTTGTAAATGATGTCTGAGAGTTGGAGTGTGATCCTGGCTGTCCGCAAAATAAAATACAAATTAGATAGATAGATAGATAGATAGATAGATAGGTACTTTATTGATCCCCCGGGGGGGAAATTTCATTATCAAGCAGCTACAACAAAACACAGGGCAGGTGCAAAATGCCACAACGAAAGTACACAAAAGACAGATACACGGTACATGATACATAGAGCGGCAGTATGAAAAAGTGAAAAAGTATAGAAATAGAAAATGAAAATGTGTCCATCTGCTTTGCTTAATATAAGGAATTTGAAATTATTTATACTTGTACTTTTGATACTTAAGCATATTTTAGCAATTACATTTACTTTTGATACTTAAGTATATTTAAAACCAAATACTTTTAGACTTTTACTCAAGTAGTATTTTACTGGGTGACTTTTACTTTTACTTGAGTCATTTTCTATTTCGGTATCTTTACTTTTACTCAAGTATGACAACTGGGTACTTTTTCCAATACTGAAGCTAACAAAAGCTGGCTAACTGAAGCTGGCTAGCTTTAGAAAACCTTAAGTAGATCCTAGTATACCCCTCTGGACAATACACGTGATTGATCGATAGATTCATGTATTGCCTGACTGACTGACTGACTGACTGACTGACTGACTGACTGAGTGACTGACTGACTGACTGACTTTCCGTCTGACTGACTTACTGTCTGACTGATTGTTTTACATTTCTAGACTATAACTGAATGATTGATTGGATTGATTGACTGACTGATTTTTATTTCTATACTATAACTGATTGATTGATTGATTGCTTTATTTATTTATTGATGTTGCAGGCCACCAACCTGATCAGTAAGAAGGAGCTGTTGACCATGGATCCAGACACAGATGATGGTCAGCTGGTCTATGAGGTCACAGCAGAGCCTAAACACGGCTTCCTGGAGAGCAAACTAAAGCCTGGGGCTCTTATCACCTCCTTCACACAAGGTATAGTGTGTGTGTGTGTGGGGAGGGTTGTTTGTCTGTGTGTGTGTGTGTGGGGGGTTTGGCAGGAGCTTTAAACTGGAAAAAGCCCCTCCCCCCTCACTTAAAAATTAGCAAAAGACTCAGAATTAATATCTCGAAATTCACAACATACCAACTGCCACTGTAGCGACACATTTTTGTTGTTGTTTCATAGGCCAATTTATTTCTGCAACTACACACTTACTCATCACAAATTGTAAGCCATCTAGTTACAGTGTCACCTAAAGACATTACTGACATCGGGAACAGAGTGGGCCATCAGCTGATCATTGATGTTGATGATTGATGTCAATCTGCTAGTTATCTAATGATTGTGATTTATATTCAATGCTCTTAAATAATAACTTAAGATAATATTCATAATTTTCTAATTAAAGATATATGGCTGGCTGGCTAGTAGCTTGTGTGGATATTTGTATATATATATATATATAATATATATAGATATATATGGTTAGTTAGAGTTTAGACTAGCTGTGTTGCTGCTGCCGACTGAGGAAGGGATGGAGTTGGGTCGGAGCGAGGGTCGTCGAAGCAGCACTTCCTCTCTGTCTTTCTGCCTCTCTCTGCTGCCAGACCGAATGTTGATGATGAGGTAAAACGTCAATCAAACACAGTCTCAAATAGCCGCCTGTCCCTTTTAATAGCCGGGCAATGGCACACATTTCATCAAATAAATGCCTGTTTCAAATAAATGTTGGGTCTAAATTAATTGTTTACGAGGTTACCATGAAATATCATGAATTGTTTACGAGGTTTAATGTTTGATTTCACATTAAAGTATTCAGAAATGACTCAGAAAACTTATTGCAAGCATCTGTTTTTATCTGCAGTAAGAAACTGCTAGCCTTTGACTGCTAACAGCTGAGAACTGCTAGCTAACTGGCAAGCGCAAAAACAGTCAACCACTTCGGGAGTACAGACTCCTAGAAATCAGACAGTCACCCTCTAGTGGCAAAAGTAAGCAAGCCTGAAAAATCTAACTCTTTCCGTAGCCTGTAGGACATCTCAGACAACCAAAGTTTGCAGGGAAAAACCTTAGCCGTGGTTTTAGTAATAGATGATGCAAACTAGCAAAATGCACTCATTAAAAATAACCTCTGCGTTCTCCATCTCGCTAGCTAGCTAGCTACTACTTTGTATCCGGCAGGGATGTTTACAGTAGGGCAACAAGTGGATAAGGTGTTAATGTCACCGGATAAGGCAGTGACGGTCTTCACTGTTCCAACTCCTCTCTATCCCAACTGACGCAGGTACTTGTATGGATGTGCATGCTGGAACATTGGTACATTGTGGGAGGCAACCCATCTGTCTAGAGAGGCTAGATAGTGAAGCACAAGCTAGGTTTATTTGAAACATCGCCATCTACTGGCAGCGTTTACCTGCGTTGGTGTCAAAGATAATAGTTTCAGTATAGTTTTAGTTTTTCAAACATGCTTCTTAAGGTATAGTGGTTTTAAATCGTTTTTTTACATGATTTCATGATTTCACTCAACTACTGACCACAACCACACACCTACTGTCCACAACCACACAACTACTGACCACAACCACACACCTACTGTCCACAACCACACAACTACTGACCACAACCACACAACTACTGTCCACAACCACACACCTACTGACCACAACCACACAACTACTGACCACAACCACACAACTACTGACCACAACCACACAACTACTGACCACAACCACACAAGTACTGACCACAACCACTGACCACAACCACACACCTACTGACCACAACCACTGACCACAACCACACACCTACTGTCCACAACCACTGACCACAACCACACACCTACTGACCACAACCACTGACCACAACCACACAACTACTGACCACAACCACACACCTACTGTCCACAACCACACAACTACTGACCACAACCACACAACTACTGACCACAACCACACAACTACTGTCCACAACCACACACCTACTGTCCACAACCACACAACTACTGACCACAACCACACAACTACTGACCACAACCACACAACTAATGTCCACAACCACACAACTACTGTCCACAACCACACACCTACTGTCCACAACCACACAACTACTGACCACAACCACACAACTACTGACCACAACCACACAACTACTGACCACAACCACACAAGTACTGACCACAACCACTGACCACAACCACACACCTACTGACCACAACCACACATCTACTGACCACAACCACACAACTACTGACCACATCCTGTGTTAGTTTCCATTTTAGTTTACTATAATAATCTTGACCATCACCCAATAGGGCACTTGGGTGGGAGGGTGAAGGGGCAGGTGCTGGGCACAGGTTGACTCCTATCTTTGTGGCTGGTGTACCCGGTGTACTCACCACAGTGACCAAACAAAACATTACATCTGATTATTTTCTTCTTCTTCAGTGATTTCTGCAAACAATTATTTTTGATTGACGGACGTCTTACAGTTTGTCCCTTTAATGCAAGTAATGTTGTTCTAACGTCGTCCTGACATTGTACTAACTTCGTCCCCTGCCCTCCAGCTGACATTAACCTGGGATTGATCCGCTACGTGCTCCATGAGGAGAGCGTGACAGAGACCATGGACAACTTCAAGTTCCTGGTGAAGGACAGCAAGCCCAATGTTGTCTCTGATAACCTCTTCCATATCCAGTGGTCGCTCATCAGCTTCCAACACAGGAGGTGAGAGAGACAAGGCCAGCTATTCCTCACAGCACATATTTTCTGTCACAAGTATGTCCCAGAGATTTATTTTGACCATGTGACTGGAATGTGGAGAAACTTCAGGTTCTTCCTGAACTAATTGAGACTTCCATCTTCATGGGTTTGCTGCTTCTGGATCTGGTCGTAGTATTACACAAGTCTCCTCTCATTTGCCACAAAGTCAATTTCAGCTATTATACTGGAATTGAATCTCTCAAAGCTGTATGTTAATGTGACTGAGGCCCTCTGTTCTCCTCCCATACAGCTACAATGTGAGTGAGAAGGCTGGCACGGTGTCGGTCACAGTGAAGAGGACGGGCAACCTGAACCAGTATGCCATTGTGCTGTGTCGTACGGAGCAGGGCACTGCCACCTCTACCTCCAGTGTGGGATCTGGCCCCGGGCAGCAGGACTACGTGGAGTATGCTGGACAGGTACGAGCAACACTACACTGGCATCGCCACCTTGGTATTGCCAATTAAAGGTACTGGGCATTACTATACAGAGGATACTAACATGAGATAAGGTTAATCAAGTCTCATTGGTAATACAAAGCACTTTTTTCCCTACACAGATTTGATTTAGTTTTTTTCTTCAGCTTAGATATGCAGATTTGTGATACAATATAAATACTGGATAAATGAGATACTGGATACATGTCATGTACATCCTGTGTGACCACTCTTCCCTATCTCTCCTCCCCCAGGTCCAGTTTGACGAGCGGGAGGACACCAAGGTGTGTACCATAGTGATCCAGGATGACAAGGTGTTTGAGGGCGTGGAGAGTTTCCAGGTGGAGCTGAGCATGCCTGTCTATGCCCTCCTGGGTCAGGTGACCCGTGCCAGCGTCAACATCAACGACACTGAGGACGAACCCACGCTGCAGTTTGACAAGAAGACCTACCACGTCAACGAGAGTTCCGGCTTCATACATGCTCCAATAGAAAGGAAAGGTATTAACCCTAAACCTGACAAACTAGTATGTACATAACCTTAACCCTACTATGTCAACCAGTACCGGCTTCATACACGCTCCAATAGAAAGGAAAGGCAAGGAGGATACCAGCCCTAAACCTATATGGAAGGTCCAAAAACCTGAACACCAACTCCTGAAGGTCCAATAATCATATCTAGGAGAACCAAAAATAGTATCCAGGAAGCCAAGAATGTTATCTGGGACCCCAAGGTTCTAATTATCTTGAGCAGCCTAGCACAATATCTGAAATTCAATAAAGAAAATACTTGTATAATAAACAATGGCCAATTTTCAATTCAGGAAGTGATTGAATATAACATTTTATTTACCCCATTAACCCTGTTCAGGAAGGCAACCCTAATCCTCTCCTCCTCCTCCTCCTCACCTCTCTTCTCCTCTCCTCCTCCCCCACCTCTCCCTGTTCTCTCACTCCAGGTGACACCAGCAGTACAGTCTCAGCTCTCTGTTACACGGTCCCTAAGTCAGCTAAGGGTAGCAGTCTACATGCCCTGGAGTCTGGTTCTGACTATAAGAGTCGAGGTATTACTGGTGACAGCAGGGTCATCTTCGGCCCCGGCGTCTCCATGTCCACCTGTGACGTCAAGCTCATTGATGACAGCGAATATGAACTCTCCGAGGAGTTTGAGCTCCACCTATCGGACGCCTCGGATAACGCCCGCATGGGTGATGTTAAAGTGGCAAAGGTGGTCATTGACGGGCCAAATGATGCTTCGACGGTATCCGTGGGCAACGCTACGTTTACGTTCAGTGAGGACGCCGGTAAGACGTTATAAGGCATTATATAGGGCTCACAACAAGTTATAAAGTTGTGTAAGCAGTTATTAAGCAGCATACCTGCAGTAAATTGTCACTGAGATAGATTTTGGGTTATGCTAGAGCAGGGATCTCAACTCCTTGGGGTCACATGTTTCCCCATCCCTAGCAAACACACCTGATTAAAACTAAACGGAAGATGATGATGATTAGTTGACTATTGGAGTCATGTGGGTTAGCTGGGGCCAAAGTGTGACACCAATCAGGCCCCCGAGGACTGGAGTTGCCCATCCCTGTGCTATAGAGTAAAACGCTTTTATTAAGCTCATAAAGGTATTTCTAAGTTATATTCTTCAATAATCAATAGATATACTGTATGTCACTGCTTGAATTAACCATTGGAGAGCAGGAAGTATCTCTAACCTCTGACCTCTAAACCCTGACCTTAAACCCCCAAATGTCTGACCCTCTAGGCACCATAGAGATTCCGGTGTTGCGACAGGGGAGTGACCTGTCGTCTGTGACCTCTGTGTGGTGTGCCACGCGCCCCTCTGACCCCCCCTCTGCCACCCCCGGGGTCGACTACATCCCCTCCTCCAAGAAGGTGGAGTTCAAAGCTGGCAAGACTATGGAGGTAAAGAAGAGAGTCCCATTGAGACCAAGGTCTTTAAAATGTGTATTTAATTAGGCTAGTTAAACAAATTCTTATTTACAATGACGGCCTACCCCGGTCAAACCCGGACGAAGCTGGGCCAATTGTGCATCACCCTATGGGACTCCCAGTCACGGCCGGATGTGATACAGCCTGGATTCGAACTAGGGACTGTAGTGACGCCTCTTGCATTGAGATGCAGGAGCCCCACAGGAAGTCCCATTGAGACCAAGGTCTCTTTAACAGGAAGTCCCATTGAGACCAAAGTTGCTTTAACAGGGAGTCTTGATTTCAGTCTTGTGTGTCATGGTTCGTCTCTTTCCTCTCCTCTTGTTCTCTCTCTCTTCTCTCTCATCTCTCTCTCTCTCTCTCTCTCTCTCTGGGAAACATGTTAATATTGCCAAAGCAAGTGAAGTAGATAGTAAACAATGAACTTCTACAGTAAACATTACACTCCAAAATAATAAAGTCATTTCAAATGTCATATTATGTACAGTATATACAGTTGAAGTCGGAAGTTTATATACACTTAGGTTGAAGTCATTCAAACTCATTTTTCAACCACTCCACAGATTTCATGTTAACAAACTATAGTTTTGGCAAGTCGGTTAGGACATCGACTTTGTGCATGACAAGAAATTCTTCCAACAATTGTTAACCGACAGATTTCACTTATAATTCACTATATCACAATTCCAGTGGGTCAGAAGTTTACATACACTAAGTTGACTGAGCCTTTAAACAGCTTGGAAAATTCCAGAAAATTATGTCATGGCTTTAGAAGCTTCTGATAGGCTAATTGACATAATTTGAGTCAATTGGGGGTGTACCTGTGGATGTATTTCAAGGCCTACCTTCAAACTCAGTGCCTCTTTGCTCGACATCATGGGAAAATCAAAAGAAACCTCCACAAGTCTGGTTCATCCTTGGGAGCAATTTCCAAACACCTGAAGGTACCTCGTTAATCTGTACAAACAATAGTACGCAAGTATAAACACCATGGGACCACGCAGCCGTCATACCGCTCAGGAAGGAGACGCGTTCTGTCTCCTAGAGATGAACGTACTTTGGTGAGAAAAGTGCAAATCAATCCCAGAACAACAGCAAAGGACCTTGTGAAGATGCTGGAGGAAACAGGTACAAAAGTATCTATATCCACAGTAAAACGAGTCCTATATCGACATAACCTGAAAGGCTGCTCAGCAAGGAAGAAGCCACTGCTCCAAAACCGCCATAAAAAAGCCAGACTACGGCATATGGGGACAAAGATCGTACTTTTTGGAGAAATGTCCTCTGGTCTGATGATACAAAAATAGAACTGTTTGGCCATAATGACCATTGTTATGTTTAGAGGAAAAAGGGGGAGGCTTGCAAGCCGAAGAACACCATCCCAACCGTGAAGCACGGGGGTGGCAGCATCATGTTGTGGGGTGCTTTGCTGCAGGAGGGACTGGTGCACTTGACAAAATAGATGGCATCACGAGGAAGGAAAATTTGGTGGATATATTGAAGCAACATCTCAAGACATCAGTCAGGAAGTTAAAGCTTGGTTCCAAATGGGTCTTCCAAATGGACAATGACCCCAAGCATACTTCCAAAGTTGTGGCAAAATGGCTGAAGGACCACAAAGTCCTATATCCGAATTTGTGGGCAGAACTGAAAAATCGTGTGCAAGCAATGAGGCCTACAAACCTGACTCAGTTACACAAGTTCTGTCAGGAGGAATGGGCCAAAATTCACCCAACTTATAGTGGGAAGCTTGTGGAAGGCTACCTGAAACCTTTGACCCAAGTTAAACAATTTTAAAGGCAATGCTACCAAATACTAATTCAGTGTATGTAAACTTCTGACCCACTGGGAATGTGATGAAAGAAATAAAAGCTGAAATAAATAATTCTCTCTACTATTATTCTGACATTTCACATTCTTAAAATAAAGTGGTGATCCTAACTGACCTAATTTTTACTAGGATTAAATGTCAGGAATTGTGAAAAATGTATTTGGCTAAGGTGTATGTAAACTTTCGACTTCAACTGTATACAGTGTTTGTAACAATGTGCAAATAGTTTAAGTACAAATTGGAAAATAAATAAACATAAATATGGGTTGTATTTACACTCTCTCTCTCCCACCCAGACGTGCAGTCTGACCATCATGGATGACATTCAGAACCCGGCCATTGAAGGGGCGGAGTCTTTTGTAGTGTTCCTCTCCTCCCCTCAGGGGGCGGTGCTCCTGGAACCCTTCGAAGCCTCCGTGGTCATCACTGATACCTTGGATCGTACGTATACCTGTACCTACACACACGTACACACAGACACACACCTGTCTTCTAGGGAAGGGTTTCCATACTCATATTGAATTGGCTATTTGAGTCAGCTGTGTAGTGCTAGAGGGGAGTTTAGGAAACCCTGTTCTAGAGCAGTTTCATAGAACAGTGGTTCTCAAACCTCTCCTCGGGGAACCCCAGCCATTCCATGTATTTGATCTATTCCAGAGCTAGCACACCTGATTCAACTTGTTAATTAATCAGCAAGCCCTTGAATAGGTGAATCGGGTGACTTAGTTCAGGGCTACAACTAAATTGTGAAATGTCTGGGGGTCCCCGAGGAGAGGTTTGAGAACCACTGTCGTAGAAGACAGAGAACTCCATCTGAAATTGGAGTTTCATTGTACAGTACTTCCTCAATCACAATCCCTACTCATTTACCCACAATTCCCTCCTCCCAGTTCCCAGCATGCAGTTTGAGAAGACAGCGTACAAGGTGAAGGAGAAGGAGGGCGTGTTGAACATCCCCATCATTCGAACAGGAGACCTGACGGTCAAGTCTTCTGTCTGCTGCTTCACACGCACCATGTCTGCCATGGTAATGGATGACTTTGAGGAGAGGAGGAACGCAGACGACTCACGTATCACCTTCCTCACGGGAGAGAAGGTAGGTTCTTTATCAAGCCCACATAGATTCTTCATGAGCAAATGAATGGTGTTGTAATACATCTAGCGCTTTGCCCAATGGGATTAAAACATAACCTTCTGTATAAATCACTCCCAGACCAATGGGATAAGAACAGAACCTTCTGCATAAAGCACTCGCAGACCAATGGGATAAAAACAGAACCTTCTGTATAAAGCACTCGCTGACCAATGGGATTTAAACAGAACCTTCTGTATAAAGCACTCGCAGACCAATGGGATAAGAACAGAACCTTCTATATTAAGCACTCGCAGACCAATGGGATAAAAACAGAACCTTCTATATTAAGCACTCGCTGACCAATGGGATAAAAACAGAACCTTCTATATTAAGCACTCACAGACCAATGGGATAAAAACAGAACCTTCTATATTAAGCACTCACAGACCAATAAAGTTGGGTTTGATGTGATGATGATGTTGTTGTTGATTATAATGATGATGATGATGTTGTTGATGATGATGACGATGATGATGCTGTTGTTGATGATGTTGATGATGATGGTCCAGGTAAAAAACTGCACGGTCCACATCAATGACGACTCTGTGTTCGAGCCAGAGGAGGAGTTCCAGGTGCATCTTGGGACGCCGCTGGGGGACCACTGGAGCGGGGCCATGGTGGGAGTTAGTGACATTGTCACGGTAACCATCACTAACGACGAGGACGGTAAGCAACACACAGGCTTCACTGATCTCTGTGCTCTTATTTTTATTAACAAGTTGTACACAGTCGCTAGTGAAAGTCTACACACCCCTTACAGTCTTCTGCCTTAAAATGACATCTAAAAGGCATTCAACTGGATTCCAGTGGAATAAATACATTTTCCAAATGAATTTCTTTTGCCATTACAGCTGTGAATTATTTTGAATAAGATTCTACCAACTTTGCACTACCAACTCTTAAGGCAACATACTGTATGTCCATGTATTTGCAAGTGGTGTTGAATGTTCCTGAGTGGTCTAGTCTCAGTCCGGGCTTAAATCTTCTTGAAAATCAGTGAAAGTCAGTGAAAATGTCTTGAAAATCACAAGGTTTGAATATTGCTGTCCATCAATGATTCCCAACTAAATTTAATGAGCTTGAGTAATTAAAAAAAATATTCTAAATGATTCACAGCTGTAATGGCTGCCAAAGGTGCTTCCACCAAGTATTAACAAGGGGTGTGAAGACATGGGCAAACAATACATTTTATTTCCGTATTTGTATTAATTTGGAACATTGTCTATCATTTCACTTCACTTCGAAAATATGGAGTAGGTTGTGTAGATCAGTAGGAAAAACTGAATCCCTTTTTCAAGCAACATGTAAAGACTGGAAGGTAGACTTTCACTAGCGACTTTGCATATCAGTAGAGTTACAGACTTGCAGTTGATAGTTTGAGAACACTGACTTTGTATAACATGTACTAAATTGTATAAGATAACGGCGTTGTACGACATTACAAACAGAAATACTGGGCATACTTTTACATACAAAAAAGAACAGTCAATGTAAAAAATGCATTGAACATTTTCTTTGACCTTTTTGCACCTCCCCAGCCCCCACCATAGAGTTTGAGCAGACGTCGTACCAGGTGCGGGAGCCCCCCGGGCCAGACGGCATCGAGGTGCTTAACATCAAGGTGGTCAGGACAGGAGACCAGGACCGCACCTCCAAGGTCCGCTGCAGCACCCGGGACGGATCAGCCCAGTCCGGAGTGGACTATAACCCCAAGAGCAGGGTCCTCAAATTCACCCCTGGTCAGTAAGACTTATTGAGAAGGAGCATTATGGGTAGTGTAGTACATCTGGCTACAAGAACCTCATAGCCAATCACATTCCCTTTAATGATTTCTCAGACTGGGATTTAGACAGGAAAAGTTATACATTTTAACATTATTGAAGGTATTTTACATCACATGCCGATGACACAGCTTAAGGAAACATGACTTTACTTTTTTCGATCCATCCCTGAAGGCATGGACCACATCCTGTTCAAAGTGGAGATTCTGTCCAATGAGGACAGGGAGTGGCACGAGTCTTTCTCATTGGTCCTTGGTCCTGACGACCCGGTGGAGGCGGTGCTTGGAGAGATCACCACGGCAACAGTCACCATCCTGGACCAGGAAGCAGCAGGGAGTCTCATTCTTCCGGCCACGCCCATTGTAAGGAACATTACTTAATTCAATTGTAATGTGTTTTTTAAAAACATTAAATTTTTTAGAACTTGCCAGAAAAAGAGCCAAGCCAAAAACATAAACTTAAAACTTCCCCTCAAAGATTGTAGCCACAGGTTCTCTTCTCTAGCCTAAAGCCCACCTTTAATGTATGATTGATGCTAAAGTTACTTGTGCATATTTCACGTTAGAACCTTTTTTCTGTTATCAGTCTTTTAATTTAAATGATGAATTGAACCCAGTAAATTAGACTCACTCCAACACCGTCCCTCCCTCTCCCAGGTGGTATCTCTGTCAGACTATGACAACGTGGCTGAGGTATCTAAGGAGGGCAGTAAGAAGCAGCCGGTGCCTGGTTACCCCCTGGTGTGTGTGACGCCCTGTGACCCCCACTACCCCAAATACTCTGTGATGAGGGAGCGCTGCGAGGAGGCAGGCATCAACCAGACCTCTGTTCACTTCTCCTGGGAGGTGGCTGCCCCTACAGACACCAACGGGGCCAGGTCACCCTTCGAGACCGCCACTGATACCACACCCTATACTGGCGTTAACCATATGGTGAGTAGTAATAGTAGCAGTAGTGTCAGTAGTAGCAGTAGTAGCAGCAGTAGTAGCAGTAGTAGTACTAGTAGTAGCAGTAGTAGCAGTAGTAGTAGTAGTACTAGTAGCAGCTGCCGTAGTAGTAGTAGTAGTAGCAGCAGCAGTAGTAGTAGTAGTAGTAGTAGCAGTAGTAGCAGCAGCAGTAGTAGCAGTAGTAGCAGTAGTAGCAGCAGTAGTAGTAGTAGTAGTAGTAGTAGTAGTAGTAGTAGTAGTAGTAGCACTAGTAGTAGTAGTAGTAGTAGTAGTAGTAGTAGTAGTAGTAGTAGTAGTAGTAGTAGTAGTAGTAGTAGCAGTAGTATGAGTAGTAGTAGCACTGTACAACGCTGTGTACTACTTCCTTCACAGAACAGAATTGTCTCTAACCAGAATAGAAAGAGGAGTGGGAGGCCCCGGTGCACAACTGAGCAAGAGGACAAGTACATGCGTGTCTAGTTTGAGAAGCTGACGCCTTTTTCTTTGCAACTCTGCCTAGAAGGCCAGCATCCCGGAGTCGCCTCTTCACTTTTGATGTTGACACTGGTGTTCTGCGGGTACTATTTAATGAAGCTGCCAGTTGAGGACTTGTGAGGCATCTGTTTCTCAAACTAGACACTCTAATGTACTTGTCCTCTTGCTCAGTTGTGCACTGGGGCCTTCATTTTGAGCCTGTAATTGAACCCACAGATGCTGATGCTCCAGATACTCAACTAGTCTAAAGAAGGCCAGTTTTATTGCTTCTTTAATCAGCACAACAGTTTTCAGCTGTGATAACATAATTGCAAAATGGGTTTTCTAATGATCAATTAGCCTTTTAAAATGATAAACTTGGATTAGCTAACACAACGTGCCATTGGAAAACAACAGGAGTGATGATTGCTGATAATGGGCCTCTGTACACCTATGCACAGTTGAAGTCGGAATTTTACATACAATTTAAACTCTGTTTTTCACAATTCCTGACATTTAATCCTAGAACAAATTCCCTGTTTTAGGTCAGTTAGGATCACCGCTTTATTTTAAGAATGTGAAATGTCAGAATAATAGTAGAGAGAATGATTTATTTCAGCTTTTATTTCTTTCATCACATTCCCAGTGGGTCAGAAGTTTACATAAACTCAATTAGTATTTGGTAGCATTGCCTTTAAACTTGATTAACAAACGTTTTGGGTAGCCTTCCACAAGCTTCCCACAATAAGTTGGGTGAATTTTGGCCAATTCCTCCTGACACATCTGGTGTAACTGAGTCAGGTTTGTAGGCCTCATTGCTCACACACGCTTTTTCAGTTCTGCCCACAAATATTCTATAGGATTGAGGTCAGGGCTTTGTGATGGCCACTCCAATACCTTGACTTTGTTGTCCTTAAGCCATTTTGCCACAACTTTGGAAGTATGCTTGGGGTCATTGTCCATTTGGAAGACCCATTTGGAACCAAGCTTTAACTTCCTGACTGATGTCTTGAGATGTTGCTTCAATTTATCCACATAATTCTCCTTCCTCATGATGCCATCTATTTTGTGAAGTGCACCAGGCCCTCCTGCAGCAAAGCACCCCCATAACATGATGCTGCCACCCCCGTGCTTCACGGTTGGGATGGTGTTCTTCGGCTTGCAAGCATCCCCCTTTTTCCTCCAAACATAACGATGGTCATTATGGCCAAACAGTTATATTTTTGTTTCATCAGACCAGAGGACATTTCTCCAAAAAGTATAATGTTTTAAACTACCTATATGGGAATATTTATGCATGTATCAGGTATTCCCATAATAATTTCACATATACAGTACTTACCATTATTTATATCTTTCAAATGCATATTTTGTGTGATTTTATTTAGAAGAGAGTACGTGAATAGAAGGAGTATGAGTGAATAGAAGGAGTATGTGTGAATAGAAGGAGTATGAGTGAATAGAAGGAGTATGAGTGAATAGAAGGAGTATGTGTGAATAGAAGGAGTATGAGTGAATAGAAGGAGTATGAGTGAATAGAAGGAGTATGAGTGAATAGAAGGAGTATGAGTGAATAGAAGGAGTATGAGTGAATAGAAGGAGTATGAGTGAATAGAAGGAGTATGTGTGAATAGAAGGAGTATGAGTGAATAGAAGGAGTATGAGTGAATAGAAGGAGTATGAGTGAATAGAAGGAGTATGAGTGAATAGAAGGAGTATGAGTGAATAGAAGGAGTATGTGTGAATAGAAGGAGTATGAGTGAATAGAAGGAGTATGAGTGAATAGAAGGAGTATGAGTGAATAGAAGGAGTATGAGTGAATAGAAGGAGTATGTGTGAATAGAAGGAGTATGAGTGAATAGAAGGAGTATGAGTGAATAGAAGGAGTATGAGTGAATAGAAGGAGTATGAGTGAATAGAAGGAGTATGAGTGAATAGAAGGAGTATGAGTGAATAGAAGGAGTATGAGTGAATAGAAGGAGTATGAGTGAATAGAAGGAGTATGAGTGAATAGAAGGAGTATGAGTGAATAGAAGGAGTATGAGTGAATAGAAGGAGTATGTGTGAATAGAAGGAGTATGAGTGAATAGAAGGAGTATGAGTGAACCAGCAGTGTATTGAAGGAGTATGAGTGAATAGAAGGAGTATGAGTGAACCAGCAGTGTATTGAAGGAGTATGAGTGAATAGAAGGAGTATGAGTGAATAGAAGGAGTATGAGTGAATAGAAGGAGTATGAGTGAATAGAAGGAGTATGAGTGAATAGAAGGAGTATGAGTGAATAGAAGGAGTATGAGTGAATAGAAGGAGTATGAGTGAATAGAAGGAGTATGAGTGAATAGAAGGAGTATGAGTGAACCAGCAGTGTATTGAAGGAGTATGAGTGAATAGAAGGAGTATGAGTGAACCAGCAGTGTATTGAAGGAGTATGAGTGAATAGAAGGAGTATGAGTGAATAGAAGGAGTATGAGTGAATAGAAGGAGTATGTGTGAATAGAAGGAGTATGAGTGAATAGAAGGAGTATGAGTGAACCAGCAGTGTATTGAAGGAGTATGAGTGAATAGAAGGAGTATGAGTGAATAGAAGGAGTATGAGTGAATAGAAGGAGTATGAGTGAATAGAAGGAGTATGTGTGAATAGAAGGAGTATGAGTGAATAGAAGGAGTATGAGTGAATAGAAGGAGTATGAGTGAATAGAAGGAGTATGTGTGAATAGAAGGAGTATGAGTGAATAGAAGGAGTATGAGTGAACCAGCAGTGTATTGAAGGAGTATGAGTGAATAGAAGGAGTATGAGTGAACCAGCAGTGTATTGAAGGAGTATGAGTGAATAGAAGGAGTATGAGTAAACCAGCAGTGTATTGAAGGAGTATGAGTGAATAGAAGGAGTATGAGTGAATAGAAGGAGTATGTGTGAATAGAAGGAGTATGAGTGAATAGAAGGAGTATGAGTGAACCAGCAGTGTATTGAAGGAGTATGAGTGAATAGAAGGAGTATGTGTGAATAGAAGGAGTATGAGTGAATAGAAGGAGTATGAGTGAATAGAAGGAGTATGTGTGAATAGAAGGAGTATGAGTGAATAGAAGGAGTATGAGTGAACCAGCAGTGTATTGAAGGAGTATGAGTGAATAGAAGGAGTATGAGTGAACCAGCAGTGTATTGAAGGAGTATGAGTGAATAGAAGGAGTATGAGTAAACCAGCAGTGTATTGAAGGAGTATGAGTGAATAGAAGGAGTATGAGTGAATAGAAGGAGTATGAGTGAATAGAAGGAGTATGAGTGAACCAGCAGTGTATTGAAGGAGTATGAGTGAACCAGCAGTGTATTGAAGGAGTATGAGTGAATAGAAGGAGTATGAGTGAATAGAAGGAGTATGAGTGAATAGAAGGAGTATGAGTGAATAGAAGGAGTATGAGTGAATAGAAGGAGTATGAGTGAATAGAAGGAGTATGAGTGAATAGAAGGAGTATGTGTGAATAGAAGGAGTATGAGTGAATAGAAGGAGTATGAGTGAATAGAAGGAGTATGAGTGAATAGAAGGAGTATGTGTGAATAGAAGGAGTATGAGTGAATAGAAGGAGTATGAGTGAACCAGCAGTGTATTGAAGGAGTATGAGTGAATAGAAGGAGTATGAGTGAACCAGCAGTGTATTGAAGGAGTATGAGTGAATAGAAGGAGTATGAGTAAACCAGCAGTGTATTGAAGGAGTATGAGTGAATAGAAGGAGTATGAGTGAATAGAAGGAGTATGAGTGAATAGAAGGAGTATGAGTGAACCAGCAGTGTATTGAAGGAGTATGAGTGAATAGAAGGAGTATGAGTGAACCAGCAGTGTATTGAAGGAGTATGAGTGAATAGAAGGAGTATGAGTGAATAGAAGGAGTATGAGTGAATAGAAGAAGTATGAGTGAACCAGCAGTGTATTGAAGGAGTATGAGTGAATAGAAGGAGTATGAGTGAATAGAAGGAGTATGAGTGAATAGAAGGAGTATGAGTGAATAGAAGGAGTATGAGTGAACCAGCAGTGTATTGAAGGAGTATGAGTGAATAGAAGGAGTATGAGTGAATAGAAGGAGTATGAGTGAATAGAAGGAGTATGAGTGAACCAGCAGTGTATTGTATGGGACACCTCAAATTGGCCAGTTCAGCTAAATGTTTCAGTACAACATTTCTAGGTGTTGATTCAGTAGTTAAATTAACTCAACACCAGTGTTGATAACCAGAGTTGAGTTTGATTGAAACGCTCAAAACTACACCCATCATTATCATATTTCCCAGCATTCTCTATTGCTGGTTGATTTTCAGAATTGTTTGTTTCAATATATGTGTTTTTTGCATGTAGATTGATTGGTTGATTAAGCTTATGCTACACAAAGATAAGTAACATGCATTCTTAAAAACTAATCCAATATGTTTGTAATTGGAGTTATTGCACCCGTTACTGAGATGGTTGTTCCCATTCAGTCATGCTGAATGCAGGTGGGTGATTAAAAGTAAAAATGATATCCTCTGGCTGTATTCTAATAGGAATTACACATTAATTTGCCAGCCAGCATAATGGCCTGATGTGGCCTGTAAACCAGGAGTTTCCTAACACCAATATATTATGGTATAACTAGGCCCTCAAAGAATGGCCTTATGATATACAGTATATTGAGTGTACAAAACATTAAGGGCACCTGCTCTTTCCATGACATAGACTGACCAGGTGAATCCAGGTGAAGCTATGATCCGTTATTGGTGTTACTTGTTAAATCCACCAATCAGTGTAGACGAAAGGGAGGAAACGGGTTAAAGAAGGTTTCTAAGCCTTGAGACAGCTGAGACATGGACTGTGTTTGTCTGACATTCAGAGGGTGAATAGGCAAGACAAAATATTTAAGCGCCTTTGAACGGGGTATGGTAGTAGGTGCCAGGCGCACTGGTTTGTGTCAAGGACTGGAACACTGCTGGGCTTTTCACACTCAACTGTTTCTTGTGTGTATCAAGAATGTTCCACCACCCAAAGGACATCCAGCCAACTTGACACAACTGTGGGAAACATTGGAGTCAGCATGGGCCAGCATTCCCATGGAACGCTTTTGACACCTTGTAGAGTCCATGCCCCAACGAATTGAGGCTGTTCTGAGGTTCTTGGCACAAACCAGTGCGTCTGGCACCTACTACCATACCCCGTTCAAAGGCGCTTAAATATTTTGTCTTGCCTATTCACCCTCTGAATGGCACACATACACAATGCATGTCTCAATTGTCTCAAGGCTTTGAAATCCTTCTTGAACCTGGAGTCAGCATGGGCCAGCATCCCTACGGAACGCTGTTGACACTTTGTAGAGTCCATGCCCCAACGAATTGAGGCTGTTCTGAGGGCAAAAGGGGGTTGGGGGGTAGGGGGTTGGGAGGAGGGGGGTTGCAACTCAGTATTAGGAAGCTGTCCATAATGCTTTTTACACTCAAAGTTACATTTTAAAGTCTAATAAGGCTGGTGGAACCGTTCTAGGAAGAACCTTTAGATGATAAAAGGGTTCTAGGTCGAACCATTTACAGAGGGTTCTATGAAGAGGGTTCTACCTAGAACCAAAAAGGGTTCCTCTATGGGGACAAACCAAAGAACCATATATGGTTCTACTTAGCACCTTTTTTCTAAGAGTGTAGAGTCAGTCACTAGTGGTAGTGATATGGAGGAGAAGGGTCTGTTGTAGTCTGGGTGTTTGTGTGTGTGCATTTACGTAACTGAATTTCTACAGCCAGTGCGCTGATTGATTGACTGATTCATTGATTGACCTATTCATTGATTTAATGATTCATTGATTGGCTGATTGACTGGTCGGTTGATTGACTGACTGACTGACTGATTCATTGATTGACTGATTCATTGATTTACTGATTCATTGATTGACTGATTGACTGGTCGGTTGATTGACTGGTCGGTTGATTGACTGATTCATTGATTGACTGTATTTGCTCCACAGGTCTTGGACAGTATCTATTTCTCTCGGAGGTTCCATGTGCGCTGTGTGGCCCAGGCCCGGGACAAGTCCGGCCATCTTGGAACACCCCTGAGGAGTAACATAGCAACCATCGGCACCGAGGGTTCCATATGCCACACCCCTGTTACCACAGGAACAGCCCGAGGGTTCCAGGCCCAGTCGTTCATCGCCACTTTGAAGTACCTGGATGTCAAACACAAGGAGCATCCCAACCGGTGAACACACACACACACACACGCACACACACACACACACACACACACACACACACACACACACACACACACACACACACACACACAGTCATGCAGCCAAACACACTCTTAACACAAGAAGCATCCCAACTCACTTGTGCAATTTCCTTAAAACACATTTTTTTTGACAATATGTGTTTTTAGGTGTTAGCATTTTTTTATTATATATTCTTTGTAGATTAAGTCCATATTTTATATACTAACTACAATTCAGTCTTTTTGTATTAAAATGGTAAAAAGCATAAAACATTTACAGGATGGCCGAGTGGTCTAAGGTGCCAGACTCAAGGTGAAGATCCTTCCTAGATACAGGGGAATTCTGGTCTCTGATTAGAGGCGTGGGTTCAAATCCCACTTCTGACATTGCTTTTCCCTAAAAAAGTATCAGTTAACCTTCACAAAAAATTCCTCCAAATGGTGAAAGGAAACACATGATCAGTGATTAATCCTTTGATACATGTCATCTATCACAATTCCAGTGGGTCAGAAGTTTACATACACTAAGTTGACTGAGCCTTTAAACAGCTTGGAAAACAGCTTTGAGTCAATTGGAGGTGTACCTGTGGATGTATTTCAACGCCTACCTTCAAACTCAGTGCCTCTTTGCTCGACATCATGGGAAAATCAAAAGAAACCTCCACAAGTCTGGTTCATCCTTGGGAGCAATTTCCAAACACCTGAAGGTACCACGTTCATCTGTACAAACAATAGTACGCAAGTATGAACACCATGGGACCATGCAGCCGTCATACCGCTCAGGAAGGAGACGCGTTCTGTCTCCTAGAGATGAACATACTTTGGTGTGAAAAGTGCAAATAAATCCCAGAACAACAGCAAAGGACCTTGTGAAGATGCTGGAGGAAACAGGTACAAAAGTATCTATATCGACATAACCTGAAAGGCTGCTCAGCAAGGAAGAAGCCACTGCTCCAAAACCGCCATAAAAAAGCCAGACTACGCTTTGCAACTCCACATGGGGACAAAGATCTTACTTTTTGGAGAAATGTCCTCTGGTCTATAATAGTAGAACACCTCCATATGGTCTATAATAGTAGAACACCTCCATATGGTCTATAATAGTAGAACACCTCCATATGGTCTATAATAGTAGAACACCTCCATATGGTCTATAATAGTAGAACATCTCCATATGGTCTATAATAGTAGAACACCTCCATATGGTCTATAATAGTAGAACACCTCCATATGGTCTATAATAGTAGAACACCTCCATATGGTCTATAATAGTAGAACATCTCCATATGGTCTATAATAGTAGAACACCTCCATATGGTCTATAATAGTAGAACATCTCCATATGGTCTATAATAGTAGAACACCTCCATATGGTCTATAATAGTAGAACACCTCCATATGGTCTATAATAGTAGAACATCTCCATATGGTCTATAATAGTAGAACACCTCCATATGGTCTATAATAGTAGAACACCTCCATATGGTCTATAATAGTAGAACACCTCCATATGGTCTATAATAGTAGAACACCTCCATATGGTCTATAATAGTAGAACACCTCCATATGGTCTATAATAGTAGAACACCTCCATATGGTCTATAATAGTAGAACATCTCCATATGGTCTATAATAGTAGAACACCTCCATATGGTCTATAATAGTAGAACACCTCCATATGGTCTATAATAGTAGAACACCTCCATATGGTCTATAATAGTAGAACATCTCCATATGGTCTATAATAGTAGAACACCTCCATATGGTCTATAATAGTAGAACATCTCCATATGGTCTATAATAGTAGAACACCTCCATATGGTCTATAATAGTAGAACACCTCCATATGGTCTATAATAGTAGAACATCTCCATATGGTCTATAATAGTAGAACACCTCCATATGGTCTATAATAGTAGAACACCTCCATATGGTCTATAATAGTAGAACACCTCCATATGGTCTATAATAGTAGAACACCTCCATATGGTCTATAATAGTAGAACACCTCCATATGGTCTATAATAGTAGAACACCTCCATATGGTCTATAATAGTAGAACACCTCCATATGGTCTATAATAGTAGAACACCTCCATATGGTCTATAATAGTAGAACACCTCCATATGGTCTATAATAGTAGAACACCTCCATATGGTCTATAATAGTAGAACACCTCCATATGGTCTATAATAGTAGAACACCTCCATATGGTCTATAATAGTAGAACACCTCCATATGGTCTATAATAGTAGAACACCTCCATATGGTCTATAATAGTAGAACATCTCCATATGGTCTATAATAGTAGAACACCTCCATATGGTCTATAATAGTAGAACACCTCCATATGGTCTATAATAGTAGAACACCTCCATATGGTCTATAATAGTAGAACATCTCCATATGGTCTATAATAGTAGAACACCTCCATATGGTCTATAATAGTAGAACATCTCCATATGGTCTATAATAGTAGAACACCTCCATATGGTCTATAATAGTAGAACACCTCCATATGGTCTATAATAGTAGAACATCTCCATATGGTCTATAATAGTAGAACACCTCCATATGGTCTATAATAGTAGAACACCTCCATATGGTCTATAATAGTAGAACACCTCCATATGGTCTATAATAGTAGAACACCTCCATATGGTCTATAATAGTAGAACACCTCCATATGGTCTATAATAGTAGAACACCTCCATATGGTCTATAATAGTAGAACACCTCCATATGGTCTATAATAGTAGAACACCTCCATATGGTCTATAATAGTAGAACACCTCCATATGGTCTATAATAGTAGAACACCTCCATATGGTCTATAATAGTAGAACACCTCCATATGGTCTATAATAGTAGAACACCTCCATATGGTCTATAATAGTAGAACACCTCCATATGGTCTATAATAGTAGAACATCTCCATATGGTATATAATAGTAGAACACCTCCACATGGTCTATAATAGTAGAACACCTCCATATGGTCTATAATAGTTCTCTAACACTAACCTCATGTTGTGCTCTTCTTCTGCAGTATCCACATCTCGGTACAGATCCCCCACCAGGATGGTATGCTGCCCCTAGTGTCCACCATGCCCCTCCACAACCTGCACTTCCTGCTGTCAGAGTCCATCTACAGACAGCAGCACATCTGTTCTAACCTGGTCACTCTCAAAGACCTGCAGGGGGTCTCAGGTGAGCATACACACCCACTCTTGATCACACACACACGCTTGAACATGTGAACGTGCGCACACGCACACACACAGCCAGTCATCCTTTTAAAATACACTTATGCTTCAACACACACACACGTACACACACGTACACACACACACGTACACACACACACGTACACACACACACGTACACACACACACGTACACACACACACGTACACACACTTACACACACACACGTACACACACACACGTACACACACACACGTACACACACACACGTACACACACTTACACACACACACGTACACACACACACGTACACACACACACGTACACACACACACGTACACACACACACGTACACACACACACGTACACACACACACGTACACACACGTACACACACACACTTACACACACACACACTTACACACACACACGTACACACACACACGTACACACACACACGTACACACACTTACACACACACACGTACACACACACACTTACACACACACACTTACACACACACACTTACACACACACAAGTACACACACACACTTACACACACACACTTACACACACACACGTACACACACACACTTACACACACACACGTACACACACACACGTACACACACACACGTACACACACACACGTACACACACACACGTACACACACACACGTACACACACTTACACACACACACGTACACACACACACGTACACACACACACGTACACACACACACGTACACACACACACTTACACACACACACACACACACTTCCGTGCACCAAATAGTATAAATCCTCCCTTTAACAAAGTGTGTTTACTGTGTCCTCCCTACCTGTGTGTGTTTCAGAGACGGGTTTCCTGGATGATGTCCAGTATGATAGTATCTCTCTGGGTCCGGGTTATGACAGACCCTACCAGTTCAACCCCAGTGTCAGAGAGCCTAAGAGCATCCAGCTGTACAAACACCTCAACCTGAAGAGCTGTATCTGGACCTTCGACGCCTATTACGACATGACGGAACTCATAGACGTCTGTGGAGGCTCAGTCACTGCCGACTTCCAGGTATGCTACAATACGCCCTGTAGTGGTTTAGGGGTACCATAGAGGGTTAGGGGTCACATAGAGGGTTAGGGGTCACATAGAGGGTTAGGGGTCACATAGAGGGTTAGGGGTCGCATAGAGGGTTACGGGTCACATAGAGGGTTAGGGGTCACAGAGGGTTAGGGGTCACAGAGGGTTAGGGGTCACATGGAGGGTTAGGGGTCACATGGAGGGTTAGGGGTCACATGGAGGGTTAGGGGTCACATGGAGGGTTAGGGGTCACATAAAGGGTTAGGGGTCACATAGAGGGTTAGGGGTCACATAGAGGGTTAGGGGTCACATAGAGGGTTAGGGGTCACATAGAGGGTTAGGGGTCACATAACGGTTAGGGGTCACATAGAGGGTTAGGGGTCACATAGAGGGTTAGGGGTCACATAGAGGTTTAGGGGTCACATAGAGGTTTAGGGGTCACATAGAGGTTTAGGGGTCACATGGAGGGTTAGGGGTCACATGGAAGGTTAGGGGTTACACTGTACTCTATTGTTTATCATGCTCTGAATTCACTCCTGTTTCCTTTCATTTATGGAGGCTTTCCATTTCTGGCACAATACTAGTGGACACAATATTCTCCCTTTACACACAATGACCTTATATCATGCCATGTTTAGTAGCATTACGTCATGTAATGCAATGTGATGTCATCGTATGTCATGTCATCTTATGTCATGTCTTATGTATGTACCCCCAGGTGCGTGACTCAATTGTTTCTGGTGGAGTAGTGTTATTTCCTGTCACTTTATCTTATGTCATGTGCTATGTCCCCCCAGGTGCGTGACTCGGCCCAGTCATTCCTGACGGTGCAGGTTCCTCTCTATGTGTCGTATATCTATGTAACAGCTCCCAGGGGCTGGGCCTCTCTGGAACACCACACTGAAATGGAGTTCTCTTTCTTCTACGATACCGTGCTCTGGAGGACAGGTGTGTCTGTGTGTGTGTAACTGTTATGTTTCTATGTAACCCTATTTAACTGTTATGTTTCTGTGTAACCCCATGTAACTGTTATGTTTCTGTGTAACCCTATTTAACTGTTATGTTTCTGTGTAACCCCATTTAACTGTTATGTTTCTGTGTCCACTAGGCATCCAGACAGACAGCGTTCTGTCAGCCAGACTCCAGATCATCAGGATCTACATAAGAGAAGATGGCCGTCTTGTCATCGAGTTCAAAACCCACGCCAAGTTCAGGGGCCAGTTTGTCCCCGAGCACCACACCCTGCCTGGGCACAAGTCTCACCTGATGGCCCCAGACCACCTGGGGGGGATAGAGTTTGACATGCAGCTCATCTGGAGTGCACAGTCCTTTGACTCCCCCTACCAGCTCTGGAAGACCACTTCATCTTACAGCAGGTCAGTACACAGACATACTGTTATATACAGTTATAGATATAGATTAATAGATATGCCATATCTATTAATACAGCAGGTCAGTAAGGGTTACTTGGTGTGTAGGCTTTTGTTCTGCTTTTGTTCTGCCTGCTGAGTTAAGCTAAAGCCTAGTCATTATCCTGGGGACCCAATGTAAGTGGTCAGGTCTCAGGGCAAGGTTAAATCATCATGCAAGTGTGGTTCAGAAGCGTCTCTGTTAGAGGAGCTTTACATAATGTGTGCGCTTTTTGTGATCCAGGAAAGACTACTCGGGAGAGTACACAGTGTTTCTGATCCCTTGTACCGTGCAGCCAACCCAACCATGGACCGACCCTGGAGACAAGCCCCTGTCCTGCACAGCCCACGCCCCAGAGAAGTATGTCCCTCCACAGCCACCATATACTACTTAGTTAAGGCCCCAGAGAAGTATGTCAGTCAGAGAAGTATGATCCTATCTAGACACTGTTGCCGTGCTCCTATCTAGACACTGTTGCCGTGCTCCTATCTAGACACTGTTGCCGTGCTCCTATCTAGACACTGTTGCTGTGCTCCTATCTAGACACTGTTGCCGTGCTCCTATCTAGACACTGTTGCTGTGCTCCTATCTAGACACTGTTGCTGTGCTCCTATCTAGACACTGTTGCCGTGCTCCTATCTAGACACGGTTGCCGTGCTCCTATCTAGACACTTGGTTGGCAAATAAAGATATGGTTGGTTTGGTTCAATATGTCGAATGGCCATGCTCTATGTACACGCTAACAACCTAACATTATGTTGTCTCTCCCAGGTTCCAACTACCTATAGCCTTCCAGCAGACCAACCGACCGGTGCCTGTCGTGTACAGCCTCAACACAGAGTTCCAACTGTGCAACAATGAGAAGGTGTTCATGATGGACCCGGCCGTCGCTGACATGTCCATGGCTGAGATGGACTACAAGGGAGCCTTCTCTATGGGTACAATGACTTCCACACAGGGCCGACTCAAATGAAGTCAGTAGGGGAGAACAGGGATAGTAGAGCTATTACCCGTTATCTACATAACCAAACACAGAATCGCCCAAGATCCTGACTTATACAAAGACATTATGAATAATATACAGTATTTCCCTTCCCACAGTGATGGAAAATGTAAAACATGGCTCAATTTACCCCACTCTCCCATATGTTTGTGATGCCACTGGGTCCACGATGTCATATCTAGTCATGCACAACTTGTCTCTGCTGCCCCTATAGGCCAGACGCTGTATGGCAGGGTGCTGTACGTTACAGTAATGTATCTCTGCTGCCCCTACAGGCCAGACGCTGTATGGCAGGGTGCTGTATATTACAGTAATGTATCTCTGCTGCCCCTACAGGCCAGACGCTGTATGGCAGGGTGCTGTATATTACAGTAATGTATCTCTGCTGCCCCTACAGGCCAGACGCTGTATGGCAGGGTGCTGTATATTACAGTAATGTATCTCTGCTGCCCCTACAGGCCAGACGCTGTATGGCAGGGTGCTGTATATTACAGTAATGTATCTCTGCTGCCCCTACAGGCCAGACGATGTATGGCAGGGTGCTGTATATTACAGTAATGTATCTCTGCTGCCCCTACAGGCCAGACGCTGTATGGCAGGGTGCTGTGGAACCCGGAGCAGAACCTGAACGCTGCCTACAAGCTGCAGCTGGAGAAAGTGTACCTGTGTACGGGACGGGATGGATACGTGCCCTTCTTCGACCCCACAGGAACTCTGTACAACGAGGGCCCTCAGTACGGCTGCATCCAGCCCAACAAACACCTCAAACACAGGTTCCTGATCCTGGTATGTATTTCCATAGAGATGGAAAGAGGGCATGCGTCCTATGTCTGCCATGGTGCAGCCCATGCTAATACAGGTTTTGTGGCAATTGTGCCCTCTATCAATCTCTATAATGGCATATTTTCTATTAAACTCCCATTGTCCTCTTATAGTGGTTGGATATATTGGTAATGTTCCAGGTCGTCTTTTTCACTGTCGCTCTGCACATCTCAGAAGTTTTCCATATCATATTAATGTGTTATTAATGTTGATGTGCAGTGTGACTGCAATTTTGACAACCTGGAATGCAGCCAGTGCCACTGCTTGTAGATTCCTTTTAGCAGACACTTTTATCCAAACCGACTTGTATTACAGAGTGCATACTGTACATTTTTTGTAAATGTGATACCTGCAGGAGTTGAAACCACAACCTAGGTGTTGCTTGCGCCATGCTTTTACCAACTGAGTCACGTAGTTGACTGTATGTCACCCAACGTAACAGCCACCCATGTGACCTGACTGGTTTGGCCACGTTTCTCAGGGTAATAGTCATGGATCTGAAGAGATATTAAGACTGTGAGCTCTTCAAATAGGAGGAATCTTATTGGTGCACAAATCACTGCTCTGGTATCGTATTGTTGGATCGATTATGCTAATGTTTACAGTAATGGGTGTATGGCAGGCTATTGTCACGAATGCTGGAAACTACACATTTGACTAAAACTACACATTTTACTGAAACTACAACTTTTATTTAAGCAATAAGGCCTGAGGGGGTGTGGTATATGGCCAATATACCACGGCTAAGGGCTCTTGAGATAAATGAGATTTAAACAACAATTGCACTAATGTACTTTCCACATCTACATCCATAGCCTACATCCAGCAGTTAGCTAGCCTTGTTAGCATGTATACTAGTGTTTGATTTGATAGGGTCCGGATAAGTTGAAATAACGGTGTTGTAACGTCTCTCCTTTAGGATCGGAAGCAGCCTGACGTCTGTGACAGGTACTTCCATGACGTTCCCTTCGATGCTAACTTTGCGTCGGATATTACCGAACTACAGACCATGGCAGCCATGCCTGGTGTTGATGGGTTTACCATGAAAGTTGATGCCCTGTACAAGGTCAGTGACAACAAAGACTTAACTGTACTGATTTATTAAATGATAATATAGTGCTTACGAATGCATTATGCATGTGTTTTAGATGTGTTATGAAGGATTTATGTAGGTACCTTCAAAAAGGTCTTCTTCAGGTTTGAGGGTAAATCAGATAAAACGATTTATCTGATTTATCTCCATGGTAACTCTCTCTCTTTTGATTGACAGGTGGAGGCGGGGCATCAGTGGTACCTGCAGGTGATCTATGTGATTAGTCCAGAGTCCATCTCCGGCCCCAGGATCCAGCGCTCTCTGACCTATCAGCTCACCCACAGCAGTGGCGGGGGGCGTGCTCGCCGGGACCTGGTCAATCAGCTGAGCCAAAACATCGGCCACAGCCGTGCTCGCCGGGACCTGGTTGACCGCAGCGGACGTCTCACTCTAGACGAGTCTCTGATCTATGACAACGAGGGTGACCAGATGAAGAACGGAACCAACATGAAGACTCTCCGCCTTGAGGTCCCCGCTGCCTCAACCTTTAACCCCCAGATGGGCGGGTCGGTGGGCGGGGGCGTGGCCGCACTAACCCTATTGGTCCTCGTCCTGCTGGCTTCTTGTTTACTCTTCAGGAAGTGCCGACGGTCGGCTGTGAAGAAGCCGTCCCAGATGGCGGAGGAGTACCCTCTGAACACCAAAGTAGAGGTGTGTTTGGAGAAGACCCTGGAGAAGAACTTCAGCTCCAAACACTGCACCGTCAGGAACATCAACATCAACTGTAACTACGACAACGTCAACTCCAAGATCAACAGAGGGGCAAAGGTCAACGGAGGGGCGAAAGTCAAGCAGGTCAACCTGGAGGTCAAGCTCCACAACAACCTCCACAACGACGGCACCGAGGTCTGAGGATCCCCTCCACCTCCCACCAGTGTTTACCCTTGCTAGATAATTTCCCAGGCGGGGCACCAACGTTGTCTGTTTAAACAAGTAGAAGTAACAGTTCTACTCAAGGGGAAACATCTCCCAGAGTGGACAAGGATTTTATGAGAAATCTAAAAGAAATGAGAAATATTTTCTAAAAAGCGTTTGTTTGTACTTATGGAGTAAGATATTGTTTGTTAATGTATTTTTATATGACCGTGATGAGCGTAAAGTAAAAAGGGAAGCATGTTTTTGACAGCCAGCTATGCAGCGTTTAATCAAATAATTTCCAAACTGGGCTAACTCAGGAATAGGGAACGAGTGAACGACTATCGAATGGTTTTAATGTATTTGGGTCTCGTTTTTTTCTGGTTTTCAACGTGTCGTCGTCGAACGACTAGAGAGTTTGGAATCAGTCAAGAGAAATCTGCTGCCTTGTTTTCGCTTTATGTTTCCATGACAACAACAACGCCAAAATGATCAACATACGGTAGCTCAGGCACTTTGCTCCAGCTTGAATAGTTCAGTTATAGCTGGCTGTATTATTTAAATGCAGTGCCACAGTATGACCACTATGAAAGTATTAAATACAGTCAGAACCCCAATCCTAAATCCACTTTCGTTCAGTATTCATTCATTTCAATAGAAGATTTGCACAAAAACAGGTGGTCTTCTGCCCACAACTAAATGAGTAGTGTGTAAATTATATATAAGTGCAATTAATCCATGAACACACTGTCTCCTCAAACTAAGTTATCTGCTTGTGGAACTAAGATTCAGCCTAGTAATATGGTGTGTCTGAAATGGCACCCTATCCCCTATAACAGTGGGGGTACTGGAGGTCTGGAGTTGGGCTATTGGGGGTACTGGAGGTCTGGGGTTGAGCTGTTGGGGGTACTGGAGGTCTGGAGTTGGGCTATTGGGGGTACTGGAGGTCTGGGGTTGAGCTGTTGGGGCTACTGGAGGTCTGGAGTTGGGCTATTGGGGGTACTGGAGGTCTGGGGTTGAGCTGTTGGGGCTACTGGAGGTCTGGAGTTGAGCTGTTGGGGGTACTGGAGGACTGGAGTTGAGCTGTTGGGGGTACTGGAGGTCTGGAGTTGGGCTGTTGGGGGGTACTGGAGGTCTGGAGTTGGGCTGTTGGGGGTACTGGAGGTCTCGAGTTGGGCTGTTGGGGGTACTGGAGGTCTGGAGTTGGGCTGTTGGGGGGTACTGGAGGTCTGGAGTTGGGCTGTTGGGGGTACTGGAGGTCTCGAGTTGGGCTGTTGGGGGTACTGGAGGTCTGGAGTTGGGCTGTTGGGTGTACTGCAGGACTGGAGTTGGGCTGTTGGGGGTACTGGAGGTCTGGAGGTGGGCTGTTGGGGGTACTGGAGGTCTGGAATTAAGCAGTTGGGGGTACTGGAGGTCTGGAGTTGGGAAACACTTATGTATACTTAATAGTGCACCACTGGGTCCTGGACAAAAGTAGTGCACTAGGGAATAGGCGGTGTCTTTTTGGATGCACACTGGCTGTGTTTACACAGGCAGACAGTTCAGATCTTTTTTTCACTAATTGGTCTTTTGACCAATCACATCAACATTTTCAGAGCTGATCTGATTGGTCACAAGAACAATTAGTGGAAAAAAGATCAGAATTGGGCAGCCTGTGTAAATGCAGCCACTATCTATTTTTTATCTAGACAGTAGCTCAACAGCTTTCCATAAGTGCAATTACATGCAGTACTGTCTCATGCTTTCCGAACCCATACAAACAGTCCAAAGTGTTTTCACCAAGAGTAAAAAGTGCTTGTAATATCCATCTGATTTAGATAACAGAAAACAAGTGTTTCCATCGACTGTGTGCACTATAGAATACTACTACTGTAGATTACATAGCCTAGCTAGGTTGGTGCCCACTCACTCGCTCACTCCCATTAGACGCTGCTGTAAACTTGTGATTATTACTATAACAGAATTGATTTCTTGCTTTTTAATTTGAATCATAAATTGTAATATTTTATACAAGATGTATGTCTGTTTTATTTTACGCCTTGCCTTCATTCTGCCAAAAGACCCCAAATGCCTCAGTTATATATTTTAATGTACATACAAGTTCAATCCCACAACACTTAGTGCATCCCGAATGTCACCCTATTCCCTATGAAGTGCACACATTTTGACAATAGGGCACTATATAGTCAATAGGTTGCCATTTGGGACATAGTCTATGTTCAGTCACAGAATTATTTTCCTGTTGATATTGCAGCATGCATTATTATCATGTTATTACCCATATGTTATTACCCATATAATGTTGTTACTCCATATCATTTATTACCCATATCATGTTATTACACCATATCATGTTATTACACCATATCATGTTATTACACCATATCATGTTATTACCTATATAATGTTATTACACCATATCATGTTATTACACCATATCATGTTATTACCTATATAATGTTATTACACCATATCATGTTATTACACCATATCATATATTACTATATGTTTGGCCAATCTACTGAATTGTCAGTAAGAATGATGTGTGGTGTGTATGTTAGCGTTATAACACAACCAATCATTGATTGATTGATTGATTGATTATGACAGATGACTACTTCAGCACAGCATCCCACAGCACTGAATGTTCTGCAGAAAAACCATTTTGTGGGGCAGCTCTTTCTCTCTCTCTCAATTGGTCTTTCATTTCATAGAACTTTGTGCCTATCAATAAAACAATGGGAAGTTGGAGATTTTTGGTGCTATCATTTGTGGAAATAATTCCAATGCTATCATTATGATGCCTGTATTCGGTGCCTTTTTAGTAATAAAAATGTTCAACACTCGCTTGTATATTCCTTGCTAACTGGGTTGTTGTGCATATTCTCTCTAGTTCCAGGTTTAACCAGGAGTTAGTGGTCAGTGCTTTATGATAAACTATCAGTCTGTTGCTCCAGACCTAAAATACATTTTCACTACTAAAAGTCCATTCCCCCCCAAGGGGCTTTGGCATAGCCTGTAAACTGCTTATGTTCAAACCACAAACATGATTTTTCCTTCGAGGGATTGTAGTGTCCATGCCCCGACGAATTGAGGCTGTTCTGAGGGCGAAAGGTTGGGGTGCAACCCAATATTAGGAAGGTGCTCCTAATGTTTTGTACACTCAGTGTATACTTACAATGTACAAATAGATAGTAGTCGAGAGCTAGGCTAGCTCAGTAATAGGCATAAAACCCCTTTAGCGAACAATAACACGAACCTGTGACTCACTGGCTGTGTGTCTGTATCTCTGCCCCCTGTACTATAGAATGACTTGGAAGGTCTCATGGACTCTCCAACCTCTTTCACAGCAACGATAATGCAGCCTTTACCAGTTCTCACATTGATAGAAGTCGAGTGTCACTGTTTTCATTCGTGAAATGTTAATATAAGCTGGTTTATTTTGTGTGCAGACCCGGGGCGAGAGGGAGCATCAAGCCCAAGGCCAATTTCAACGCAAAGGATGATGCTGTGGCTCTCAAAAAGGCCATGAAGGGACTAGGTAAATAATACTGTCCCCTTCTAGAACAGACCTGGGTTCAAATACTGGCCCCTTATAGAACAGACCTGGGTTCAAATACTGGCCCCTTTTAGAACAGACCTGGGATCAAATACTGGCCCCTTTTAGAACAGACCTGGGTTCAAATACTGGCCCCTATTAGAACAGACCTGGGTTCAAATACTGGCCCCTTTTAGAACAGACATGGGTTCAAATACTGGCCCCTATTAGAACAGACCTGGGATCAAATACTGTCCTGTTTTAGACCTCTCAAATACTGGCCTGTTTTAGAACTCTCAAATACTGGCCTGTTTTAGACCTCTCAAATACTGGCCTGTTTTAGACCTCTCAAATACTGGCCTGTTTTAGAACTCTCAAATACTGGCCTGTTTTAGACCTCTCAAATACTGGCCTGTTTTAGACCTCTCAAATACTGGCCTG
The DNA here is from genome assembly GCA_023634145.1 of Thymallus thymallus. Classification (NCBI taxonomy): domain Eukaryota; kingdom Metazoa; phylum Chordata; class Actinopteri; order Salmoniformes; family Salmonidae; genus Thymallus; species Thymallus thymallus. The sequence goes on along the minus strand of CM042402.1, from coordinate 4,008,663 downwards.
TTTTAGACCTCTCAAATACTGGCCTGTTTTAGAACTCTCACAGTTGCTTCAACCTGCTTGGAGTGCCAGGTGGACCTATTCTATTGGGTCCAATGCAACAGGCAAGCACAGCTAAAGTATTTTAAATTAATTCAAATAGTTGTTATGGAGACATGTTTGGTTATGGTGCTTGTGTTGATAGTTGTATTGTATAGCCAACCAGCCTTGTTGGATTTGTGGAAGTCTGATAGCCTTGGGGAATATGAAAGGTGTCTGGAGATTCTCTGTGGAGGAGATGATGAATGATGCAAGTACAGCACTACTTGTCTCTCTGTGTTTCCTTGGATTTGAAACATTAAATGATGTACTGTATGTGTGCTGTAGTTGCATTTGATGACATGATTCTAACTTATACCAATAAAAACTTAGAATAAAGAAGGAGATAATGTAGTAAATACCAGAATATTTTCAACATGTTCTGGAATGTTCTGATATGTTCTGGAATGTGCTTTAAAGGCACTGATATCTTTGGTAGGGGATACGTATCTTATTTACACTAACCAGTAGAGGTCCCCATGAATTCACACATAACCAGGAGATGCCCTATGAGTGAAGCACAGGGTCCCTGATATACAGACTGTTTATAGATTAAGCATATAACCAAAAGCTGCCATACGTCAAAACCATTCATCCAAGTAAACACAGTCATTTATTATTCAAACTTGGCCATTAATGATTCTCTCAACTTTATTGACTGTAAACTATAGAATGAATGTTTGATGTAAACTATAGAATGAAGGTTTGATGTAAACTATAGAATGAATGTTTGATGTAAACTATAGAATGAATGTTTGATGGGAATGTTGTCTTTCTCGCCCTACTTTCAACTTGAGGTCCGTTGGTACAGCACTCTGTGACTCTTGGCTTTTCTTTGTCATTTTTTATTGTCATTTTGTTACATTTTCCCACACGCTATATGACTTTGAATGTTTTTAATGGCTGAACTATCTATGACGTTCAGGGAAACTGAATATGTTATTAGTATGCCCTCATTTGACAGCCGTTCACATTTCAACATCATCAACTAACTGGGTTTAAATAGTATTGGTTTTCTTTCAAATACTTTAGCTGCATTTGATGGAGCTTATCTAACTCAATAGAATTAATGGAATAGTCCCAAAAGTGCAAACTCCACCCATCTGGATCCAGGCAGGCCCAGTCAATCAAAAGTATTTGAGTGGAAACAAATATTGTTTGTTTTCACGCATCAGGACAGAAAAACAACAAGAATAGAATTAGACGAACACTGTACTTAATTTAAAACACAGGTTGTGTAACGACAGTATAACTTCTCCTCTGTTCAGGAGGGACTATGGCTAGCTCCTTCCAGATATACTCTGAAAACAAAGCCAGTCACGCAAACCTAACCTTCTTCTGTTTTGAGCTACCCTCATATTTTCTAACCTCTACATAAATAAATGTTTTATTATTCACAACAAGCATGGATTATGGATGTGTAACTTCTGTTGTTCTTGTTCAGCTGTTAGCATATTCTACCTCACAGAGATTAGAATACACTGTACCTCTTCTAAGACTTTACTGTGGACATATTCTACCTCACAGAGATTAGAATACACTGTACCTCTTCTAAGACTTTACTGTGGACATATTCTACCTCACAGAGATTAGAATACACTGTACCGCTTCTAAGACTTTACTGTGGACATATTCTATCTCACAGAGATTAGAATACATTGTACCGCTTCTAAGACTTTACTGTGAACATATTCTACCTCACAGAGATTAGAATACATTGTACCCATCTAAGACTTTACTGTTGGCATATGGCACCTCTTCTTCTAGGCCTCCCGAGAGGGAGCAGCGGTCTAGAGGCTTCACTACAGACCCGGGTTCACAACCGGTCGGGATTGGGAGTCCCATAGGACGCTGCACAATTGGCCCAGTGTCGTCCGGGTTAGGGGAAGGTTTGGCCGGGGGGGCTTTACAACTAGGCCGTCATTGTAAATAAGAATTTGTTCTTAACTGACTTGCCTAGTTAAATAAAATAAAATAAAAATAATAATAAATTATCTTATGAAATGAAAGTGACCTTTTCAATGATTTCATGTCTTCACAGCAGAGATTAGGTCATTTTTATTTACATTTAAAAAAAATATTATCTGGGGAAAGGTTAAAAACACTAAATTCGCAAACGTGTTCTCTAAGAGATACGGAAAGTTTCTTATTAAAAAAAACTCTATTCTGTAAAAAATCCCAATTCCCCAATTTATGCTTATAAAGTAATCTATCCCATAACATGCAGATGGTTCCCAGCAGACAGTCTGCAGAGTAAACAATATGATAGTTGTGTTGTTCAGAGCAGAAGAGCAGCTTGTGGGCGTGGTCTGCAGTAGCTGATCCTGGCTGAGTATAATTTTGTGCATCTGGTTAAGATTGGACCCTTTTTTTCAATTTTTGCCTAAAATGACATACCCAAATCTAACTGCCTGTAGCTCAGGACCTGAAGCAAGGATTTGCATATTCAAATCCTTGCTTTGAAGGAAACACTTTGAAGTGTGAAATTAATGTTGGAAAATATAACACATTAGATCTGGTAAAAGATAATACAAATGCAAGAGAAAGGCCATAATATCACTTAGGAGTCCAGGCGCAATTTAGATTGTAGCCACTAGATGGCAGCAGTGTATGTGCAAAGTTTTAGACTGATCCAATGAACCATTGCATTGCCGTTCAAAATGTTGTATCTAGTCTGCCCAAATCTACCTATTGGTTTATTGATACATTTTCAAGTACATAACTGTGCACTCTCCTCAAACAATAGCATGGTGTTCTTTCACTGTAATAGCTACTGTAAATTGGACAGTGCAGTTAGATTAACAAGAATGTAAGCTTTCTGCCAATATAAGATATGTCTACGTCCTGTGAAATGTTCTTGTTACTTACAACGTCATGCTAATCACATTAGCGCACGTTAGCTCAAGCGTCCCGAGGGCGGGACACGATCCCGTAGAGCCTTCCCTGTGGAACATCAATTCCTTCTGTTTTCTTCTTCTAAAGGAACTTAAATGCCTCAAATTAATGTGTCTCATAATACAGGCAAAAATGGCATAAATCATCTTGTTTAGCCCTTATATTGTTCTTGTGAATGTTGGCGTCGGTGTGTGTGTGGGGTGTATGTGTTTGTGTATGTGTGTGTGTGTGTGTGTGTTATGGTGTTGAACTTAATTACAATCCTCTGTTGAACGGAGAACTAGATGATGAAACATACCTACCACTCAGATTAGATTATCACTGCTTTACTGATTAAATTAGCTGGGAGAGAGGAGAGACAGATTAGGGATTCTCTGAAGATTCTCAGACGAACAGGAAAAATAATACTTAGCAGAAATGTGTTTTTTGCTTATATATCCATCAGTTTGGACATTTGTGATTTGATAATAACGCATGTTATCGATGACCTGATGACACCTGTCCGGATACAGCCCGGATTCCCACCCCAAAGAGCCCTGCAGGGGAATGGCCGGGGCCAGCTGTGGTGTCGGTGTCAGTGTTGATTGGACGCCCTCGTTAGTGTTGGACAAACTGCTTCCTGTCTCACGATGAGGCACAGGGGGGCTGGAACCATGATGGACAGTTACAATGGGGATAATAATCCAACTCTGGGAGGCTAAGAATCCCACTATCCCATACCTCACTGCAAGGAGCTAAGCATCGCTCAAAACAGAAATGTTTATATATACTCCAGCTGGAGATCACAAGCTGATTTTATTGGCGGTATTGTATGACACAGTACTGTACTGCCAGTCACAGCTGTCTTCTGCTAGTTAGTTAGCCAGTCATTACCTACATAGTAAGAAGGCATTCATTTGTAATGGATTTTACCATATTTATTTTGATCATCATTCAGAACAACGCATTCAACTCTTGGGGACTCACCGCAGGCATACATATATGAAGTTGCCTGAAATCTGACGACTTCCTAATATGGATGCCGAATTTCTCACACTCACACTTCAATACAGTACAATACATCATAAAAAACAAATATCAGGTACAAATATATTTGCATAATTAACATGATAAAAATTAGTCTTTACTTAGACATGTGTCCGTAAGTGTAATAATACTGTATACTGTATATCGACTATCTATGTACAGGTACATGTAACTGCCAAAATAATGGAAGCACTTTTGTAAATGGGGGATACAAAGTATATTGATAGCAGGTGCTTCCACACAGGTGTGGTTCCTGAGTAAATTAAGCAATTAACGTCCCATCATGCTTAGGGTTATGTGTAAAAATGCTGGGCAGGCCATTCTTTTGGCTACCATGGCTATGCCCCCACAGGATGACAATTCCCGCAGGCACAGGGCACGAGTGGTCACTGAATGGTTTCATGAGCATGAAACGATGTAGACCATATGCCATGCCTATCATTTATCAGATCTCAACCCAATGGAACTGTTGTGGGAGATTCTGGAGCGGCGCCGAGATTCTGGAGCGTCGCCTGAGACAGTGTTTTCCACTATCATCAACAAAACACCAAATTATAAAGTTCCAGACACTTGTAGAATCTATCCCAAGGTGCATTGCAGCTGTTCTGGCTGGTGGTGGCCCAACACCCTATTAAGACACATTATGTTGGTGTTTCCTTTATTTTGGCAGTTACCTGTATGTCCCTTATTTCGTAAATACTGATAGTAAAATATAGCTATGTACATAAACATGCTGTAGCAAGCAATACATTTACCTTTAGTCACATTCTATATTATTTGTTTATATTCCATAGATAAAAATAAACAATAGAAAAATCTCTCTTTGGGACTTGATATGAAGAAGATTGATCTCATGAAAGACCATTATAAAACATAAAACACACAAAACATATAACAGAGACTACACTCTTCGAGTAATCTGATGTCATAATTCCTTTGAATGATGATGATGAGGATGATGATGTTTGGTATGAATACAACACAAGTATAAATTAAGATACTTATGAAAGTGAATCCTACTGGGACAAACTGGTTTAATGAACGTTGTTTCCACTTCATTTAAATTAAATTACGTTGGACCAAAGTGGAATAGATGTTGAATTGACGTCTGTGCCCAGTGGGATCTATCATATGTTGTGTAGATGTCTAGGCTTTAGCCCAGAGGGCTAACATAATTTTGTGGCACCTAGAAGACCCGGGTTACGAACCCAACCAGTCATCAAAACTATCCAACCCCCTCTTCCTCACTGTTTTCCTTCTAGGCCACATGAATCGCGGCTGTCTGCCTTTCTGCCATCCGATACACCTATGGCTTGAGCCTTCTCAAAAACACGGCCTGCTGGTCCTTAGGCATCTTTATCCCCATGGAACTGTCCTCCAGGGAGGAATGCCTCAGGCCGCAGGGTCATGACAGGGGATTTTTCTCTAGTGACAGCCGGCTGCTAAAATATAGGATAGTTCTGATAGACAGTTTACTACTTGGATCCCCCCAGCTGTTCATGGACCTGGAGATCAACTAGTCACTTTGTGTTTTTAGTTGGCCGATTAAAGGGATAGTTCACCCTTGACGTTTGTCTGATCTTTTAATACCTTAACAGTGGTCGTGGGATATGGATTTCAGGTCGTGGGATATGGATAAAAATGTTTATCACAGAAGTAGAACCATATCTCCTCAAGGAGGAAAGAAGGGGAACCACTTCGAAAGCATTTCCAACCCCAACCATTGTAACAATCATAGCTTTACAATCCCAAAACTCAACGGTTGCATTTTACAGCCCTTTGGTTTTGAACTCACTTTATATTTGACAACTGGAATGCTTCGAATAACGGAAAAGTAAAAGTTCAGCAAAAAAAAAAGAAAGTCCTGTTGATGTGCCCAGTAATCCATCCAATCTAGGGCTGAACATTTTCCTGGTATTTTACAAATGTTCCAACCCTGAAAATAAATCACTTTTCTTCCGGGTAACCAGGTATTTCTGCTCTCGTAAAGGCCTGGGTTTTCTGCACGTTAATACTAGAAGTTTATTGCCTAAAATGGATCAATTGAAAGTGTGGGTTCACAGCTCCAATCCAGATGTGTTGGTCATTACTGAGACGTAGTTGAGAAAGAGCGTTTTGAATACTGATGTTAACCTTTCTGGTTATAACCTTTTTCAGCAAGACAGATCTTCCAAAGGTGGGGGAGGGGCAATTTTTGCCAAGGATCACCTTCAGTTCTCGGTTGTCTCCACCAAGTCTGTCCCCAAACAATTTGATTTGCTGGTTTTAAGTATTCAACTTTCAAATAACTCTTTTTTGACTGTTGCTGGGTGCTATCATCCTCCATCAACACCGACCTGTACCCTACCTGCCCTTAGCTTTCTCCTGGCCCCTTACACTAAGTCTGAATTTGTCCTGCTAGGTGACCTAAACTGGGACATGTTTAAACCACCTGACCAAGTCCTAAAGCAATGGGACTCCCTAAATCTTTCTCAGATTATTAGCAATCCCACAAGGTATGACTCCAAACACCCAGAAAAGGCTACTCTTCTTGATGTTATCCTCACAAATAATCCTGATAGGTATCAGTCTGGTGTTTTCTGCAATGACCTTAGTGATCACTGTTTTATAGCCTGTGTTCGTAATGGCTGCTCAGTGAAACGACTTGTCCTGATTTGTCATAGACACTTGCTAAAAAACTGGCTCTCGTTCAGGCAAATGAGAAATAAGTGCACTCAGGCTATACGGAAGGCCAAGGTCAGTTACTTTAAGGTGCAGTTCTCTCTCTGTGGGTCTAACCCCAAGAAATTCTGGAAAACGCTTAAAGACCTGGAGAATAAACCCTCTTCCTCACAGCTGCCCATGTCCCTTAAAGTTGATGATGTGGTTGTTACTGACAAGAAGCACATGGCTGAGCTCTTTAATCACCACTTCATTAAGTCAGGATTCCTATTTGACTCAGCCATGCCTCCTTGCCCGTCCAACATTTCCTCATCTGCCACCCCTTCTAATGCAACTATCCCCGATGCTTCTCCCTCTTTTTCCCCTGGAGGCAGTTACTGAGTCCGAGGTACTAAAGGAGCTCCTGAAACTTGAACCCAAAAAACCATCTGGGTCAGATGGTTTAGACCCATGTTGCTGCCCCTATCATCACCAAGCCTATCTCCGACCTTTTTAACCTGTCTCTCCGTTCTGGGGAGGTTTCCATTACTTGGAAGGCAGCCATGGTTAGTCATTTATTTTAAGGGGGAGATCAAGCTGATCCTAACTGTTATAGGCCTATTTCTATTTTGCCCTGTTTATCAAAAGTGTTGGAAAAACTTGTCAATAATCAACTGACTGGCTTTCTTGATGTCTGTAGTATTCTCTCTGGAATGCAATCTGGTTTCTGCTCAGGTTATGGATGTGCCACTGCAACCTTAAAGGTCCTCAATGATGTCACCTCTTCCCTTGATTCTAAGCAATGTTGTGCTGCTATTTTTATTGACTTGGCCAAAGCTTTTGATACGGTAGACCATTCCATTCTTGTGGGCCGGCTAAGGAGTATTGGTGTCTCTGAGGGGTCTTTGGTCTGGTTTGATAACTACCTCTCTCAAAGAGTGCAGTGTATAAAGTCAGAAAATCTGCTGTCTCAGCCACTGCCTGTCACCAAGGGAGTACCCCAAGGCTCAATCCTAGGCCCCACGCTCTTCTCAATTTACATCAATACATAGCTCAGGCAGCAGTAAGCTCTCTCATCAATTTATATGCAGATGATAGTCTTATACTCGGCTGGCCCCTCCCAGGATTTTGTGTTAAATGCTCTACAACAAAGCTTTCTTAGTGTCCAACAAGCTTTCTCTACCCTTAACCTTGTTTTGAATACCTCCAAAACAAAGGTAATGTGGTTTGGTAAGAAGAATGCCCCTCTCCCCACATGTGTGATTACTACCTGAGGGTTTAGAGCTTGAGGTAGTCACCTCATACAAGTACTTGGGAGTATGGCTAGACGGTACACTGTCCTTCTCTCAGCACATATCAAAGCTGCAGGCTTTGGTTAAATCTAGACTAGGTTTCCTCTATCGTAATCGCTCCTCTTTCGCTCCAGCTGCCAAACTAACCCTGATTCAGATGACCATCCTACCCATGATAGATTACGGAGACATAATTTATAGATCGGCAGGTAAGGGTGTTCTCGAGCGGCTAGATGTTCTTTACCATTCGGCCATCAGATTTGCCACCAATGCTCCTTATAGGACACATCACTGCACTGTATACTCCTCTGTAAACTGGTCATCTCTGTAAACCCGTCGCAAGACCCACTGGTTGAAGCTTATTTATAAAACCCTCTTAGGCCTCACTCCCCCCTATCTGAGATATCTACTGCAGCCCTCATCCTCCACATACAACACTCGTTCTGCCTGTCACATTCTATTATAAGTCCCCAAAGCACACACATCCCTGGGTTGCTCATCTTTTAGCTGCAGCTAGCGACTGGACAGTTTTATCTCAATTTCTTCATTCAAAGACTCAATCATGGACACTCTTACTGACAGTTGTGGCTGCTTTGCGAGATGTATTGTTGTTTCTACCTTCTTGCCCTTTGTGCTGTTGTATGTGCCCAATAATGTTTGTACCATGTTTTGTGCTGCTACCATGTTGTGCTGCTGCCATGCTGTTGTTATGTTGTGTTGTTACCATGCTGTGTTTGTCATGTGTTGCTGCCTTGCTGTGTTGTTGTCTCTCTTTATGTAGTGTTGTGGTGTCTCTCTTTATGTAGTGTTGTGGTGTCTCTCTTTATGTAGTGTTGTGGTGTCTCTCTTTATGTAGTGTTGTGGTGTCTCTCTTTGTGTAGTGTTGTGGTGTCTCTCTTTATGTAGTGTTGTGGTGTCTCTCTTTATGTAGTGTTGTGGTGTCTCTCTTTATGTAGTGTTGTGGTGTCTCTCTTTATGTAGTGTTGTGGTGTCTCTCTTTATGTAGTGTTGTGGTGTCTCTCTTTATGTAGTGTTGTGGTGTCTCTCTTTATGTAGTGTTGTGGTGTCTCTCTTTGTGTAGTGTTGTAGTGTTCTTATGGGGAAATCAGTCAATTGAATAAAGTTCACTAGGCCCTAATCTATGGATTTCACGACTGGGAATACAGATATGGTCACAGATGCCTTAAAAGAAAAGGGCCTCACAATGGGCCCCAGGATCTCGTCACGGTATTTCTCTGCATTCAAAATGCCATCGATAAAATGCAATTGTGTTCGTTGTCCGTAGCTGATGTCTGCCCTTACCATCACAGCACTCTGTTCACAACGTTGACATGGGCCCAACACTTTACATGTTGTGTTTATATTTTCAGTAAAGTGTTGGTCCCATGTTTCATGACCTGAAATAAAAGATCCCCGAAATTTTCCGTAAGCACAAAAAGCTTATTTCTCTCAAATGTTGGGCACAAATTTGTTTACATCACTGTTAGTGAGCTTTTGATCCTTTTTCAAGATAATCCATCCACCTGACAGGTGTGGCATATCAAGAAGCTGATTAAACAGCATGATCATTACACAGGTGCACCTTGTGCTGGGGACAATAAAAGGCCACTCTAAAATGTTACAGTTTTGTCACAGAACACAATGCCACAACAGAAACCACACCAGCCCAGGACCTCCACATCTGGCTTCTTCACCCGCGGGATAGTCTGAGACCAGCCACCCGGACAGATGATGAAACTGTGGTTTGCATAACCAAAGAATTTCTGCACAAACTGTCAGAAACCTCTCAGTGAAGCTCATCTGCGTGCTCGTCGTCCTCCTCCTCACCAGGGTCTTGACCTGACTGCAGTTCGGCATCGTAAACGACTTCAGTGGGCAAATGCTCACTTTCGATGGCCACTGGCACGCTGGAGAATTCTGCTCTTCATAGATTAATTCCATTTTCAACTGTACCTGGCTTTGTGTGGGCGAGAGGTTTGCTGATATGAACGTTGTGAACAGAGTGCCCCATGGTTATGGTATGAACATAAGCTACAGAAAACGAACACAATTGCATTTTATCTATGCACAAAGATACCGTGACCAGATCCTGAAGCCCATTGTCGCGTCATTCATCCATCACCATCATGGTATTGCACGGCCCCATGTCGCAAGGATCTGTACACAATTCCTGGATGTTGAAAATGTCCCAGTTCTTCCATGGCCTGCATACTCACCAGACATTTCACCCATTGAACATGTTTGGGATGCTCTGGATTGACGTGTATGACAGCGTGTTCCAGTTTCCTTGAATATCCAGATAATTCGCACAGCCATTGAAGAGGAGTGGGACAACATTCCACAGGCCACAATAAACTGTCTGATGAACTCTATGTGAAAGAGATGTATCGCCCTGCATGAGGCAGATGGTGGTCACATCAGATACTGACTGGTTTTCTGATCCACGCCCCTACCTTTTTTTTAAGGTATCTGTGACCAACAGATGTATATTTGTATTCCCAGTCATGTGAAATCCATACATTAGGGCCTAATGAATTTATTTAAATTAACTGATTTCCTTATATGAACTGTAACTCAGTAAAATCTTTGAAATTGTTGAATGTTGCATTTATAGTTTTTGTTCAGTGAATAATTTACCGGTTTCTTGCAGTTATTTACCCTGGGAGAAGGGAGTGGGTTTAGGCAGGAAACCTTGGTAAATCTCGGTAACACAGTTCCCGCTATCCAACCCTCATGCAATCAACAATCCTGGAACTCTGTTTCCCCATTGTTTCACTTCAGCAGTCTGGCAATCCTGAATCCTATCATTGATTCCAGGCTACAGCACTCAACCTACAGTCTTCCGTGACATGAACCTCTCCTCAGTCTATCCAAACCGAAACTTCGGCCAGTACTTGACAGTCTGAACCCTCTTCCCTGTTCCTGCATTAAGATTGATCTTAGGCTGCGAGGGAGCTGCTACCGGGCGGCCTTTCCTCCTCTCTTTGCTCCGGTCGGTGATGGTGAAGCCTTGTTCGCTCTGCAAGTCGTGCAGGTTGAGCCTGGGGAGGAAGTGCGTGGCGACGTGCTGTGATTTGACCCTGGGGCTGGAGCCCATCTTGGCTTTGCCTCTTTTGTTGAGGGCCACATACCAGTCCCGTCCTGTCCGGTGGTTCCGGTGCAACACCGAGGCATACGTGTTGTAACTGTTCTCTTGGAAACGCTCCCGGAATCTGCAGTCGTCCGTGAACCGCTCCTGGAAAAACACAAACAAGTTGTACAGCAAAATGTTATTGTTAAATGTGTTACAGCACAGCAGGAAGGAATGAAGTGGCATTGATGACCTAACATAAAAAACGTATTGATTATATCCTTAAACCAATCAGCAAGCAAAGAAGCCTCTGAGAATGTTTGATCAGAATTTAAAGCATCAAAAGAAATGAGCATTGCACACATCTAAAGACATGTGATATATGGTCAGTAGAGCACCTAGTTCTAACAATACATCCTTGGTGATTGATGGCACATAGACTAACCACTAATCTCCTAAAGAAAGTTCCAGCTCAGATGGAGAGGTGTAGGAATGGGGATAGAGTTGCAATATGGAGCATGGGGACATTCAACATGGAGCATGGGGACATTCAACATGGAGCATGGGGACATTCAACATGGAGCATGGGGACATTCAACATGGAGCATGGGGACATTCAACATGGAGCATGGGGACATTCAACATGGAGCATGGGGACATTCAACATGGAGCATGGGGACATTCAACATGGAGCATGGGGACATTCAACATGGAGCATGGGGACATTCAACATGGAGCATGGGGACATTCAACATGGAGCATGGGGACATTCAACATGGAGCATGGGGACATTCAACATGGAGCATGGGGACATTCAACATGGAGCATGGGGACATTCAACATGGAGCATGGGGACATTCAACATGGAGCATGGGGACATTCAACATGGAGCATGGGGACATTCAACATGGAGCATGGGGACATTCAACATGGAGCATGGGGACATTCAACATGGAGCATGGGGACATTCAACATGGAGCATGGGGACATTCAACATGGAGCATGGGGACATTCAACATGGAGCATGGGGACATTCAACATGGAGCATGGGGACATTCAACATGGAGCATGGGGACATTCAACATGGAGCATGGGGACATTCAACATGGAGCATGGGGACATTCAACATGGAGCATGGGGACATTCAACATGGAGCATGGGGACATTCAACATGGAGCATGGGGACATTCAACATGGAGCATGGGGACATTCAACATGGAGCATGGGGACATTCAACATGGAGCATGGGGACATTCAACATGGAGCATGGGGACATTCAACATGGAGCATGGGGACATTCAACATGGAGCATGGGGACATTCAACATGGAGCATGGGGACATTCAACATGGAGCATGGGGACATTCAACATGGAGCATGGGGACATTCACGTATTTTATATTCACGATACTCTCAGTGTGCCTTGTGACTGAATGAATGCATGAGTTTACATTTCCCAGTCTATACTATCAGTGTGCCTTGTGACTGAATGAATGCATGAGTTTACATTTCCCAGTCTATACTATCAGTGTGCCTTGTGACTGAATGAATGCATGAGTTTACATTTCCCAGGCTATACTATCAGTGTGCCTTGTGACTGAATGAATGCATGAGTTTACATTTCCCAGGCTATAAACTATTAGGTCAGCAGGGAGAGAGAGGCACCCTTAAGTCTTCCTGGGGGGGCAACAACATGATCACAGACTGGTCAGGATATTGGTCAGGGGTCAGGGGTGAGGGGTCACACTTTATTTGGATAGTCAGGATTTTTTATGTGTAGATGCTCTACAGATGTTCGTACTATTAACAAACTATCTGTTGATAAGCAACTGCTTGCTAAGGTTATGGTTAGTGTTAGGGTTAGGTTTAGAATAAGGGTTAAGGTTAGCGTTAGAGCTAGTGTTAGGGTTAGTAGATAGTTTTCATGTTAGTGATCATCTACAGATGGACCATCCAAATAAAGTGTTACCTGGTCAGGATTCTCAATGAAGGAAATGAGTGTCAACATTCTGGATGTTCTTGGAGACTGCATCACCTCAAGATGCTTGCTTGATGAGCAGTTTCCTGTAAAGCGATAGGGGCGATCGTTTTTCTCCCTCGACATAAAGGCAATTATCTAATCAGAGTAGAGACAGGAGAAACATGGCCTGAGGTAACATGGTAGTATGTCAACAAATTCTCACCCAGATGTTAACCAGCTGACTTGAATTTATATCAGTGTGTGTGTGTGTGTGTGTTAGTGTGTGTGTGTGTGTGTGTGTATCAGCTGAGCTGTGCTAACATCAGCAGTATTAGCATAGAACGAGACTCCACATTATTCACTTGGGGTTCACACTCTTCTTAGGGTGTTAGTTTAACAGTGTCCAACTCCCAGGGAGGACTGGTTTCCCAGTCAGATTTAGTTTGTGTCCAACTCCCAGGGAGGACTGGTTTCCCAGTCAGATTTAGTTTGTGTCCAACTTCCAGGGAGGACTGGTTTCCCAGTCAGATTTAGTTTGTGTCCAACTCCCAGGGAGGACTGGTTTCCCAGTCAGATTTAGTTTGTGTCCAACTTCCAGGGAGGACTGGTTTCCCAGTCAGATTTATTTTGTGTCCAACTTCCAGGGAGGACTGGTTTCCCAGTCAGAAACTGGCTCTCAATGTTTCAATGTCTATCTTTCCTACCCTAGATATTGTCATACATGGTAACCCCTGGACACTATGTCACATGGTAACCCCTGGACACTATGTCACATGGTAACCCCTGGACACTATGTCACATGGTAACCCCTGGACACTATGTCACATGGTAACCCCTGGACACTATGTCACATGGTAACCCCTGGACACTATGTCACATGGTAACCCCTGGACACTATGTCACATGGTAACCCCTGGACACTATGTCACATGGTAACCCCTGGACACTATGTCACATGGTAACCCCTGGACACTATGCCACATGGTAACCCCTGGACACTATGTCACATGGTAACCCCTGGACACTATGTCACATGGTAACCCCTGGACACTATGTCACATGGTAACCCCTGGACACTATGTCACATGGTAACCCCTGGACACTATGTCACATGGTATTGCCTGTGTATTAATATGTCATTATTACATATTGAGGTCATTCTGTGGATATTCTTTATAACAGCACTCTGATCTCTCATATTAAATGTTCTCCCAAAGTAATTAAGAGGACTAGCAAATTATACTGAGAAGTCCAAGGTGAAACTCCCCATTAAAAACTACGTTTTATATTAACACAACCTTTTAGAGTCAAAAGCATCTCGAACACATTGAGAGATTCACTCTGGATTCTGTTGTTATTATAATGGCCTTTACACGATCAGATTCTGTTGTTATTATAATGGCCTTTACACGATCAGATTCTGTTGTTATTATAATGGCCTTTACACGATCAGATTCTGTTGTTATTATAATGGCCTTTACACGATCAGATTCTGTTGTTATTATAATGGCCTTTACACGATCAGATTCTGTTGTTATTATAATGGCCTTTACACGATCAGATTCTGTTGTTATTATAATGGCCTTTACACGATCAGATTTCCACACAGAAATAGAAGTGCAGAGTTAAACAAAACACTGTGACAATCTGTGATTACTGTGAGCCATGTGCCCCATTGTAACCACGTTGTATTAGCAACTGGTGTGTGTGTGTGTGTGTGTGTGTGTGTGTGTGTGTGTGTGTGTGTGTGTGTGTGTGTGTGTGTGTGTGTGTGTGTGTGTGTGTGTGTGTGTGTGTGTGTGTGTGTGTGTGTGTCTGTGAGTGTGTGTGTGTGTGTGTGTGTGTGTGTGTGTGTGTGTGTGTGTGTGTGTGTGTGTGCGTGCGTGCGTGCGTGCGTGCGTGCGTGCGTGTGTGTGTGTGCTGCTCTTACATCCTATCAAAGAGGTGGATTGAGTGATAGATAGGAGCAGGTTCTTCTTTGTACTGCCCCAATACTCATCAGAGACCCAACATGTGAAATGATGGAATGACTACACTCATTCAGTATTGAGATGAAACCCATTCCTCAACTGTTTGTCTTGTGTCTCCTTAACTAACTGCTAAAAATACTTTTGGTGGGAAACTATGAACTGTGAGATGTAGGAAGGGATGGAGATGGCCACGTCCTGAACGCTACGATGCCTTGTATAACCCTTACCCTGTTCTGTTGGTTCTGAAACAACAATACTGTTCTGCTTTGTTGAAGAGTGCAGCATAGCAGAACATGGTGCCATTACAGCCACTCTGTAAACATGTCACTCACAAGATGAGCTGCCATAACAACAGAGGCAGAATATCAACTTTATAAGTTGTTCTAAAATCATCAACATCCTCAGGGTATTGTTGTTTAGAATTATAATTTGAAAATTGTATGGGAAACCCCTCAATGGTTGTGGGTGGGTGACTTAAGCAGTTTTAGTCCGACAGTACAGTAAATTCGGCCAACACATTGAAAGGCGTTACTGTAGCAGTTGTGCACGGCTAGTTATAGAGATAGAATGTAGGGCTACAGTACCACAGGCCGTACAATAATGACTTCAACATTTCCTCTTTCAAAATGGTCCTGTGTGGCTCAGTTGATAAGAGCGTAATGCTTGCGATTCCCGGTTTGTGGATTTCGAATCCCTCTGGGGTCACATACACAAAATATTTATGCATTCACTGTTGTAAGTCGCTTTCGATAAAAGCGTCTGCTAAATGGCGTATATTATTGCATTCTCTAGAGCTTCTGGAATGCTGAGATGTTCTTTAGTAGAATGTTGAGGTATGACAAAGTAAATAAAATGATTCTAGGATTCTATGGTTCAATCCTTCTGTCCCGTCTCTGTTTATAACTGGTTTCAGTTCAGTTTAACGACTGGGAGCAGACAGACAGCAGAGGGGTTATTGTGTAAAATCTGAATGCTAGGGCAACTCTATTAAAACAACCCTTTCCCATGATCCTACAGGGTTAGAGGTGTCAGAGATGAGGCCGATGTAAAAACACCATGTGTGCTCCACCACCACGTGCTGTCTGAGCAGGCTAGGGTGTTTAGAATGTGTTTCTGTTTTACCAATCACTATATACTGTATATATACGTATAGTATATACAGTGCTTTATTTTTTTATAAATTATGAAACGTTTCTAAACACTCATTATGGGATATTGTATGTAGATTGATGAGGGGAAAAAACGATTTAATACATTTTAGAAAAAGGCTGTAACGTAACAATATGTGGAAAAAGTCAATGGGTCTGAATACTTTCCGAAGGCAATGTATTTACAGGACCAGTCGAAAGTTTGGACACACCTACTCATTCAAGGGTTTTTCTTTATTTTTACTATTTTCTTATTATAGAATAATAGTGAAGACATCAAAACTATGAAATAACACATTGAAACATGGAATCATGTAGTAACACAAATCAAAATATATTTTATATTTGAGATTCTTCAAAGTAGCCACCCTTTGCCTTGATGACAGCTTTGCACACTCTTGGCATTCTCTCAACCAGCCCTCTGACCACAGACAGACAATCCCTCCGACCACAGACTGATGATCCTCGCGACCACAGACAGACGAGACCCCCGAGCCGGCCAGCCCTGTGTCTGTGAAGTGTGTGTGTGTGTGTGTGTGTGATGAGCCAGGAGATTTCAGACTAACTGTAATTATACACTGATGGATCCTATACAGCTGGACTAACTGTAATTCTCCACTGATAGATCCTATACAGCTGGACTAACTGTAATTCTCCACTGATGTATCCTATACAGCTAGACTAACTGTAATTCTCCACTGATGGATCCTATACAGCTAGACTAACTGTAATTGTCCACTGATGGATCCTATACAGCTGGACTAACTGTAATTCTCCACTGATAGATCCTATACAGCTGGACTAACTGTAATTCTCCACTGATGGATCCTATACAGCTAGACTAACTGTAATTGTCCACTGATGGATCCTATACAGCTGGACTAACTGTAATTGTCCACTCATGGATCCTATACAGCTGGACTAACTGTAATTGTCCACTGATGGATCCTATACAGCTGGACTAACTGTAATTCTCCACTGATGGATCCTATACAGCTGGACTAACTGTAATTCTCCACTGATGGATCCTATACAGCTGGACTAACTGTAATTGTCCACTGATGGATCCTATACAGCTGGACTAACTGTAATTCTCCACTGATGAAACTATACAGCTGGACTAACTGTAATTCTCCACTGTGTCTGCAGCGGCTTATAGGACTCTGCTTCACATATGTCCCTTTGTTTCTCTCTCTCTCTCTCTCTCTCTCTCTCTCTCTCTCTCTCTCTATCTTTCTTTTCTCTCTCTCTCTCTCTCTCTCTCTCTTGCTCTCTCTAACACATGTTAGTAGGAAGAGGCTTGTATCTATCTACCCAGCCTGCTAGCCCAGGCTTCCTACTGCTGACTGTCAACGGAACAGAGGAACTTGCTGGCTGGCTGTCCGCCTGGCTGGCTAACTGGTTGGCGCAGTAAAAAGAGGGGGAAATCTGCAACTCTCAAGATGGTTCACATTTGTTGTCTGTGCCATGACTTTGATATTTTTTAGTGTTCAGGCCAAGCTCACTTCAGGGCAATAAACAAAGAAGTTTCTGCAAGCCTCTCCTCAGAAATACAATGGGATGCAAATTGGGCTAAGTACGAAGCCTTCCTAACTTGTGTTAGCTTCTCCTTAAAAATGCCGGACGCAGCCAATGATAGTTATTGGGCTACTTACCACCGCATGAAGCCTTCCTCTCTTGTTCATGGCCAGGAATCTGTTACTGTAGACTCCTCGGATACCAATGACCCCCTGAGATACAGCAAAGAGCTCCAGGACACCTGACAATAGAAATCACATGTTGTCTTCATCATAACAGCAGCAGAATGTACCCTATACTATTTTTCTAAGGTTTTCTAGGGGTCCTAGAGAGAGGTCACTCTATCTCTTTCTGTGTGGTTCTATAGATTCTTTAATTATATTGAGCTGGTTTCTGACGTGCTGTTCCTTCTTTTTCCGTAGTGTATCTCTGTATTGTTTTAGTGTACAGTAGAACATACAGTAGCACATACAGTAGAACATACAGTATATAACATACAACAGAACATACAGTAGAACATACAGTAGAACATACAGTAGACATACAACAGAACATACAGTAGAACATACAGTAGAAATACAACAGAACATACAGTAGAACATACAGTAGAACATACAGTAGACATACAACAGAACATACAGTATATAACATACAACAGAACATACAGTCGAACATACAGTAGAACATACAGTAGAAATACAACAGAACATACAGTAGACATACAACAGAACATACAGTAGAACATACAGTAGAACATACAATAGAACATACAACAGAACATACAGTAGACCATACAACAGAACATACAGTAGAACATACAGTAGAACATACAGTAGAAAATACAACAGAACATACAGTAGACATACAACAGAACATACAGTAGAACATACAGTAGAACATACAATAGAACATACAACAGAACATACAGTAGAACATACAACAGAACATACAGTAGAACATACAGTAGACAATACAGTAGATATATAACAGAACATACAGTAGAACATACAGTAGAACATACAATAGAACATACAACAGAACATACAGTAGACATAGAGTCGAACATACAGTAGACATACAACAGAACATACAGTAGAACATACAGTAGAACATACAGTAGAAATACAACAGAACATACAGTAGAACATACAGTACAACATACAGTAGACATACAACAGAACATACAGTATATAACATACAACAGAACATACAGTCAAACATACAGTAGACATACAACAGAACATACAGTAGAACATACAGTAGAACATACAATAGAACATACAACAGAACATACAGTAGAACATACAACAGAACATACAGTAGAACATACAGTAGACAATACAGTAGATATACAACAGAACATACAGTAGAACATACAGTAGAACATAAAATAGAACATACAACAGAACATACAGTATATAACATACAACAGAACATACAGTAGAACATAGAGTCGAACATACAGTATATAACATACAACAGAACATACAGTAGGACATACAGTATAAGGCAAGGCAAGGCAAGTTTATTTATATAGCACAATTATTTATATATACACAATGGCAATTCAAAGTGCTTTACATAGAAGAAATTAAGATAATCAAAAGAAACAAGAACAACATAGAGTAGAACATACAGTAGAACATACAGTAGAACATACAACAGAACATACAGTAGAACATACAGTAGAACATACAACAGAACATACAGTAGAACATACAGTAGAACATACAGTAGAACATACAACAGAACATACAGTAGAACATACAGTAGCAAAATGGATTAGAACATACAACAGAACATACAGTTTAACATACAGTAGCACATACAGTCAAACATACAGTAAAACATGGATTAGAACATACAACAGAACATACAGTCGAACATACAGTAGACATACAACAGAACATACAGTAGAACATACAGTAGAACATACAGTAGAACATACAGTAGAACATACTGCAGACTGTAACTTTAAGAACAGCTATGTTTCCATGTACTGTAATATAACAGGTCTTCTAAAGCGGACCATGAAATGGGGGAGAGAGAGAGAGAGAGAGAGAGAGAGAGAGAGAGAGAGAGAGAGAGAGAGAGAGAGGGAGGGAGGGAGGGAGGGAGGGAGGGAGGGAGGGAGGGAGGGGGAGGGAGGGAGGGGGAGAGAGGGAAGTACATTACAGCATTTTCATGGTCAGCTTTGAACAGTTTACTAAGTAAATGCGAGGAGATATAAGGGGTGGAGTCTCCTAAAGGTCAAATCCTGATTCATATGAATCTGTTGGCTTGAGACACGCACAGACCATTTTTAGATTCATGTTACCACAGTAATAGAGCTGCTGTGTTGATCTTAAATAAGTATTACTAGAATTACTATAGGCCCCAATAACAACTAGCTAATAACACACAAATCATTCAATTGTATTTGGTTTTTAGAAATAGATAACACTTTTAGACTGAGGAAACAGAAGGAGGAACTCGGAAACTGGTATGTCCCAACTTCGTAACACACAGAGCCAATGACTACCATCCAACCATGTTGCACATTGCATTGTTGTGATGACAATCATACTGATGTCCAATCCAAAACATCCTGGTCTCTTCTGCTGCACCTGTTATGCATGCAGACAGACTTGCCAATGTCCCAAACAGTCCCAAACAAGCCATACAGGCAGACCTGCCAATGTCCCAAACAGTCCCAAACAAGCCAGTTCAGCCAGATGGCGGACCTCCAGTCCAGTCAACAGCTTCTCAGGGCCACCGGTAAGTTAGTAACATGAGGTTGTCAGGACCACCAGTAAGTTAGTAACATGAGGTTCTCAGGACAACCAGTAAGTTAGTAACATGAGGTTCTCAGGACCACCAGTAAGGTAGTAACATGAGGTTCTCAGGACCACCAGTCAGTTAGTAACATGAGGTTCTCAGGACCACCAGTAAGTTAGTAACATGAGGTTCTCAGGACCACCAGTAAGTTAGTAACATGAGGTTCTCAGGACCACCAGTAAGTTAGTAACATGAGGTTCTCATGACCACCAGTCAGTTAGTAACATGAGGTTCTCAGGACCACCAGTAAGTTAGTAACATGAGGTTCTCAGGACCACCAGTAAGTTAGTAACATGAGGTTCTCAGGACCACCAGTAAGTTAGTAACATGAGGTTCTCAGGACCACCAGTCAGTTAGTAACATGAGGTTCTCAGGACCACCAGTAAGAGTAGGAGTGGTAGGGGTAATATATATGTGTCTGTGAAGGCCATGTCTTATTTAAAAGGTATTTATTTAACACTTGTAATGAACACAACCCTTCCCAGGTTACATGTAGCTTATGGGGGGGTTATTATTCTAAAAACATATATTTGGTCAAATACAACATTTAAGGTTGAATGAGTGAAAATATGACAGCCAGATCGCTCAAGATCCACTGCAGAATTAGATGTCTGTCCAGGTTAGCAGGACGTCAGGAGATGATATCAAAACCGGCCACTAAGTGCAACGGTGATGGCTGTTAGCATCAAGTAGGGTTGGGTTTCGCTAGGGTGTTGTGGATGGGGATGGCGGAAGGGCGAGAGCTCTGACTCTGAGGGCCAGGTGTTCAATTCCCGTGCTAGGCATTCATTTTTTTATTTGTATTTATTTCAACCCTATCCCAAACCTTGCCTTCGAAATGTGACGTTTATGTACAAGGGTTTGGACATCTGATTATGCAGTAAGACTATGATAACTCGTGCAATATTAATAGCATATTACACTTTTTGAGGATAAAAAGAAATGTACAGTTAAGAGGCAACTGTATATTAATGTGTATGTAGCCTACGTTCATGTTGGAAACACAGCAACACAATAAGTAGACAATAGTCTGCTATTTCAGCATTACCTTCGCAGCATTACCTTCGCAGCATTACCTTTGCTCTTTTCACACTTTATGAATCCTGATTAATAAAACCACTTGAGACTCATATTATAGCAAAATGGTTTAATAACTTACTTAACCGATTGGGTTCATGACTGCCGTTGACTCGTCCGTCGGTGTGTATCTGGAGATGGAAACCAATGCCAACCCGACAGTACAGCCTGCAAGTCCTGCGTCCCGAACCACTGATTGTACCAGCTTCCAGAAGTTGGTCCTCCAAGGAGACGTATCCAAGGGATCCAGTGACTACGGCGGCGGAGACGGCGACCACAGCGGCGCAAATCAACTGCAGCACAGCGATTGAAAAAAGGGAGAGAGGAACATTCATTCTTCCAAAAAGGAAACTGTCTGTCCTCTGGCTCTGCTAGGCCACTTCTTCTTCTATCATTATGTTGTGGTGGATCCCGAGCTCACTGAAAAGCTCTGTGTAGTGCCAGTGCACGAGGAACCTTGCGCACACTAGAACACATCCAGTTCCACAAGCGCTCATGGGCATTAACCCAGCCGTGCCGCGCGGTGGTCGGTGTGTGTAGCTAATGCTGGGGTGCTGGAGGGGTTCCGCTGGCCTGGCGCACAGGGAGATATTTATAACCAACACAATGATCTCACTGCTTAATGCATGACTGAGTTCTGAAGGACTCTTTCTCTCATCTGGATTGTCTCTCTAAAAACACCAGCCCTACTCAATATCGATCTGCGCTGCCAACAGCAACGATGAGGCAAAAATAGGACAAAACTTCAGCGCAGATTTTCCTTCCAAAAGACTCATCCGTGCCAGGACGCAGCATGCGCGGCATTTTACGCACGAGGAGGCATGTTTTCATAGATCTGCAGCACAGCACACCAATAATTCATAACTGGAGAGAGAGAGAAAGAGAGAGAGAGAGAGAGAGGGTCCCTTGACAGTCTTCTGTCGAAATCGGATATTTGCTGTGGGGAAAGTTCAAACTCTCCGGTGCGACCTGAGTGCGACGATATAAAGAAGAATAACTGTGTGTCTGTGAGGGTCAGTGGGTTTAAAATAAATATAGACCTACAGTTCCTCAGGTGACGTTTTATAGTTTTAACATCGCACATGCAGGGCAGGCAGACTCACGCACGCACAGCGCTACATATATACAGTAGCTTATTTCTTTAGCATACATTATTGTGCATTTACCGACAAGACCGTTATTCTGTCCGAGCGAGGGAATATAATCCACTAGAATAGAATGGCACTTTTGAATGCAATGTGCATTTTGGTGAGATATTGAAATGGATTTGAGAATTATAATGAACCGTTACAGTTTTTTTTCAGTTGCTAACATGCATTGGTCAAAACCATTGTCAAACCTCTTCACACAGTCATTGAAACAGAAGTGTATGTGGACCAAACTTTGAATCATTGTTCATTGTTTCACACAAAATGCATTCAATGACCACATTCTCCAAAATCCATGAAGTCTTTTCTCATTCATCCTCCACCACCTGCAAAACGATATATTTGCAGCACGTTTTCAAACGCTAACACACTGTTTCCAAAACTATTAAAAACACATTCAAAACAGAATGACGGCAAATGTTGTGCATTTCTGCTGTAACCAGATTGAAACATATAGAACATCTCAGCACAATATTTAATCATTCCAAATACAGCTGATTGCAATTTCAGCTGAAAGCCTTCCTGTCCTGTTTTTAGTCTCCTTACCAAACAGACAAAAGAGGAAGTCTTCAGAATGATTTAGTTTGGAAACATGGCTCAAGGAAAACAGGTTGGTGGGGAAAGAGGAGTGACAGGGAGAGGGAGAATGTGTGGAGGACAAAGCAGAGGAAGACCAAGAGCGCTGGTCTCATGAGATAAGGGCCACATTTATTGTACATGTTGTAGACCATGGTCTCTCTTTGAGAGAGGCCGGTTTAAAGGTGTAACCAAATCTGCAGCGTTCAACAGTTGCATCAAAAGTACTAATTTTCCGGCAAAAAAACAGATGAGATGTGCATCCTTCAATGATAATTAAACTACAAATTACAGTACATTTTTACATGTACTGACATTTTGAAATATATGGATTGTTCTGTGTTTTTCAGTGGGATCCAAAGGTTCCTTCCCACAGGAGAGAGAGGCAGAATATTATCAGATGTGCAGGAAGTTGCCGTTGTTGACGTGGTAATTAGCAACAATGCAATAAAACTGCAGGAAATTCGGGACAGAGTGCTGGCAGACAATATCACTTTTGGGAATGTGAATACGGTCAGCACAACGACAATTGCCAGAGTCCTAGAGAATCATAAAATAAGGATGAAGCAGTTGTACACCGAACCCTTTGAGAGAAACGGTGAACGTGTGAAAGAACTCCGTATCAATATGTCCAGGTAAGATGTCTGTTCAATAACCAAACAGGGTACATATACAGCTATGCATAATGTAAAGTACTGTAACACTTTGGATTTACTGTATTTTATAGAGTAATGGAGATAGAAGTGAGACAAAACCCCCTGCAGGGGAAGAAATGTGATTGGACAGACAGCAACCGTGGATGTCCCAGGCCAGAGAGGAGCTAACATCACAATGTGTCTGGTTTGCTGTTCCACAAACCAATCATTGGCCCCTACAATACAGAGAGGCTCATTTCTTTTCTGGA
This sequence comes from Thymallus thymallus, assembly GCA_023634145.1. NCBI lineage: Eukaryota > Metazoa > Chordata > Actinopteri > Salmoniformes > Salmonidae > Thymallus > Thymallus thymallus. The sequence goes on along the minus strand of CM042402.1, from coordinate 3,984,548 downwards.
TGACCTGCATAATGGACTTGTGCCAGCGGAGGAGAGAGGGGCAAGAAACTCCCCTACCTTGGTTGTTGTGTGGGATAATGTGTCATTCCACCACTCTGCTGCAGTCACTGACTGGTTTGCTGCACAGCCCAGGATGTCAGTACTATTCCTGCCTCCATACCCCCCTTCCTAAACCCCATAGAGGAGTTGTTCTCTGCATGGAGGTGGAAGGTTTATGACCACCATCCACATGACCAGATGTCCTTACTGGATGCCATGAATGTGGGGTGTGGAGACACTTCTCCTGAAGACTGCCAGGGTTGGATTAGACATTCCAGAAGATACTTTCCAAGATGCATCACCAGAGAAGACATAAGATGTGATGTTGATGAGAACTTGTGGCCAAATGCAGGAGAGAGGGAGAACTAGAACCCTCACAGTACTGTACAGTGTGAGTGATTATACTATACATGTTGTTGATGGGAGAACTAGAACCATCACAGTACTGTACAGTGTGAGTGATTATACTATACATGTTGTTGATGGGAGAACTAGAACCATCACGGTACTGTACAGTGTGAGTGATTATACTATACATGTTGTTGATGGGAGAACTAGAACCATCACAGTACTGTACAGTGTGAGTGATTATACTATACATGTTGTTGATGGGAGAACTAGAACCCTCACAGTACTGTATAGTGTGAGTGATTATACTATACATGTTGTTGATGGGAGAACTAGAACCATCACAGTACTGTACAGTGTGAGTGATTATACTATACATGTTGTTGATGGGAGAACTAGAACCATCACAGTACTGTACAGTGTGAGTGATTATACTATACATGTTGTTGATGGGAGAACTAGAACCATCACAGTACTGTACAGTGTGAGTGATTATACTATACATGTTGTTGATTTTTCGTTTTTTTTTGTAATGTTATTGCAGTCCTGGAGTTTCAGGAATATGTTTTTGGTTTCAACTTTTTATTTTTCACAAGTAAATTACTATATGCAAAGATATAGAAAAAATAAAGGCTATTGAAGCAAATTGCTGCATTTCTGAATCATTCTTGTTACATATCCTTTACTGCAGTCAATATTCTATAATGAAATACTGATTTATGTGAAAAACCATTCAAACGTTAAAGAGAAAAGTTCATCATTCATGTAATGCTCCCTGTTGTTAGTGTTTTTTAGGTCAGTGTGTTTGTTATGAGTGACAATGTATGCTTTCTGAGTGAGAATTGTTGCCAGTGTTATGGTTGAACAAGCTTATTTTGAGACATGTATGAAGTATTTCAGTGATTTGAGTGAGTTTTGAGAATAACTGTTTGTTGATAATGCAGACTTTGTGAAGAGTTTAAAAAAAAAATGTGGCTTCAGTACTGACCGATGCTTGTTAGCAATTGAAAAAAACTGTAATTATACTGCCAATTGTTTTTGAGAATTAAGCTACTGCTAGTAGCCTGTTGTGGTACCTATGTGTTATGAATTAAGCTACTGCTAGTAGCCTGTTGTGGTACCTATGTGTTATGAATTAAGCTACTGCTAGTAGCCTGTTGTGGTACCTATGTGTTATGAATTAAGCTACTGCTAGTAGCCTGTTGTGGTACCTATGTGTTATGAATTAAGCTACTGCTAGTAGCCTGTTGTGGTACCTATGTGTTATGAATTAAGCTACTGCTAGTAGCCTGTTGTGGTACCTATGTGTTATGAATTAAGCTACTGCTAGTAGCCTGTTGTGGTACCTATGTGTTATGAATTAAGCTACTGCTAGTAGCCTGTTGTGGTACCTATGTGTTATGAATTAAGCTACTGCTAGTAGCCTGTTGTGGTACCTATGTGTTTGAAAGTAATGTGGTAGTTGTATAAGTAAGGTTGAGTGTATTTTAAATATCATATCACCAGATTTCATAAAGATAATTGACATATTTTCCAATACTGAGAAGCAACAACCTCTGGCCTTTTATTGGGTTTTGATGCAACTCATTCTCAGTTGTGTTCTACAATCAGACAATGTTGATGTCTAATCCAGTAGTCTCCACTTCAAATCACACAGTGCAGTTTAAGGGTTTATGCTGATGATAACACAGTCCGTGCTGCATCCATGTGCTCCTGCCTCAGCAGGGATCCACTTCTGCTTTGTTATGGTGTCTGCATCATATGGTGTGTCGTGAATCAATATAAACTGTAACCAAGGCCCGGGCACAGACAAACCTATTACATACAGCACATACACACACACACACACACACACACACACACACACACACACACACACACACACACACACACACACACACACACACACACACACACACACACACACACACACACACACACACACACACACACAGCCTACTGTAGATAAAGGGTTACATACATGCATACACACACACACACACACAGTCTACTGTACAGTAGTTGCCAAAGGTTTTGAGAATTAGATTGCACCTAAATCAACCATTTATCGGATCATCAAGAACTTCAAGGAGAGAGGTTCAGTTGTTGTGAAGAAGGCGTCAGGGCGCCCAAGGAAGTCCAGCAAGCACCAGGACCGTCTCCTAAAGTTGATTCAGCTGCGGGATCAGGGCACCACCAGTGCAGAGCTTGCTCAGGAATGGCAGTAGGCAGGTGTGAGTGCATCTGCACACACAGTGAGGCGAAGACTTTTGGAGGATGGCCTGGTGTCAAGAAGGGCAGCAAAGAAGCCACTTCTCTCCAGGAAAAACATCAGGGACAGACTGATATTCTACAAATGGTACAGGGATTGGACTGCTGAGGACTGGGGTAGAGCAATTTTCTCTGATGAATCCCCTTTCCGATTGTTTGGGCCATCCGGAAAACACTTGTCCGGAGAAGACAAGGTGAGCGCTACCATCAGTCCTGTGTCATGTCAACAGTAAAGCATCCTGAGACCATTCATGTGTGGGGTTGCTTCTCAGCCAAGGGAGTGGGCTCACTCACAATTTTGCCTAAGAACACAGCCATGAATAAAGAATGGTACCAACACATCCTCCGAGAGCAACTTCTCCCAACCATCCAAGAACAGTTTGGTGATGACCAAAGCCTTTTCCAGCATGATGGAGCACCTTGCCATAAGGCAAAAGTGATAACTAAGTGGCTCGGAGAACAAAACATCAACATTTTGGGTCCATGGCCAGGAAACTCCCCAGACCTTAATGCCATTGAGAACTTGTGGTCGATCCTCAAGAGGCGGGTGGACAAACAAAAACCCACAACTTCTGACAAACTCCAAGCAATGATTATGCAAGAATGGCCTGCCATCAGTCAGGATGTGGCCCAGAAGTTAATTGACAGCATGCCAGGATGGATTGCAGAGGTCTTGAAAAAGAAGGTTCAACACTGCAAATATTGACTCTTTGCATAAACTGAATGTCATTGTCAATGAAAGCCTTTGACACTTATGGAATACTTGTAATTATACTTCAGTGTTACCATAGTAACTACTGACATAAAGATCTAAGAACACTGAAGCAGCAAACTTTGTGGAGACCAATACTTGTGTCATTCTCAAAACTAAGACTGTAGATAAAGGGTTAAATACATGCATACACACACAGCCTACTGTAGATAAAGGGTTTGTCAGTGGTAACATTTTACTATTGCATAATAATTAGTAGATAATTATTTATTTTAGATTATTTATCTTTTGTTAGATTATGGAGTTTCAATTATGAGAACAGAGAAATAACAACTGGTAGCTAATCGTATTATTTTGGAACACATGCTTTCAACGCTGACATCATTGTTTTTTCAGACCGCTAGCTTTGAATGTTTGACATTGATTATCTCACCATTGTGTATGGATTAGGGTGTGTGTCTGTGTGCAGGGGTCTGATGTGTGTGTGGATTAGGGTATGTGTAGGCAGGAGGGGTCTGGTCTAATTGTCTGACACATAACAAAGACTGTACGACATTACCTTCTATGTAAACAACTAGGCCAGGCACTGTTTAGACCCACTGTTGTAATGGCTACTCATTCCACTGTTTGTGCGTGCACGTGTGTGTACATACGTATGTGCTTGTATGTGTGTG
>CM042402.1:3975504-3978004 GCA_023634145.1 Thymallus thymallus | reverse complement strand
GGGCCCCAGTGTTGAGGATCAGTGAGGAGGAGGTGTTGTTTCTTACCTTCACCACCTGGGGGCGACCCGTCAGGAAGTCCAGGATCCAGTTGCACAGGGCGGGGTTCAGACCCAGAGCCTCGAGCTTGATGATGAGCTTGGAGGGAACTATGGTGTTGAATGCTGAGCTATAGTCAATGAACAGCATTCTTACATAGGTATGCCTCTTGTCCAGATGGGACAGGGCAGTGTGCAGTGTGTAATGTGGTGGCGATTGCATCATCTGTGGATCTATTGGGACGGTAAGCAAATTGAAGGGGTCTAGGGTGGTACATATAACCTTATTCAATATAATCGTAAAGCTAAAACAAATCTTATATCAGCTTTCCTATTTTCCTCAATGATGAGGGTTTCAGTTAGGTGTTTGTACTTTTCATGTGGGATTGTGTGTACCTGCAGAAGGGCACCCTTGGCTCCTCAATAATTCAGTGTGTTTTATGATGCCTGTTTAGTGACTGCTTGGTGGAGCTTGAGACATCTGTACAGTAACAATTGAAAAGGTCACCCCAAGTCGCCTCCATTTCATTTCTCAACAGCTGAATCCTTCATCTTAACTCTAAGAAAAAAGAGGTCCTCTGGCTTGTCTCTGTAAAGCCCTCAATAATCCTAGGGCCTGGATTTAATCCGATCGTCCCCGTTTTCAGCTATGCACCTTTTAAAGGAAATGTTCCCGCGGGAGGGACTTAATTCATGGTAAACGCTGCATATGTCAGCTCAATAGGAAATTATCCTTAAATGTCAAGCGCTATAACGTGAATCTCCCCTTGGTGAGATTGAATCCTGGCTTTAGAAAAAAGAGCTCCTCTGGCTTGTCCCTGTAGAAGAAGAATTTATGTTTCTAGGTAGAACCACTTTCAGCCACAGTTAACCCTTCTAGAGAAGTTTCTGAGGAACGGCAAGAGGCCCTGGTAAACTCTAAGAGTTTACCAGAGAGGGCCTTCTTTCTAAGAGTTTAACAGAGAGGCCCTTCTTTCTAAGAGTTTACCAGAGAGGGCCTTCTTTCTAAGAGTTTAACAGAGAGGCCCTTCTTTCTAAGAGTTTACCAGAGAGGCCCTTCTTTCTAAGAGTTTACCAGAGAGGACCTTCTCTCTAAGAGTTTAACAGAGAGGGCCTTCTTTCTAAGAGTTTAACAGAGAGGCCCTTCTTTCTAAGAGTTTATCAGAGAGGACCTTCTCTCTAAGAGTTTACCAGAGAGGACCTTCTCTCTAAGAGTTTATCAGAGAGGACCTTCTCTCTAAGAGTTTACCAGAGAGGACCTTCTCTCTAAGAGTTTACCAGAGAGGACCTTCTCTCTAAGAGTTTACCAGAGAGGACCTTCTCTCTAAGAGTTTATCAGAGAGGACCTTCTCTCTAAGAGTTTATCAGAGAGGACCTTCTCTCTAAGAGTTTACCAGAGAGGACCTTCTCTCTAAGAGTTTATCAGAGAGGACCTTCTCTCTAAGAGTTTACCAGAGAGGACCTTCTCTCTAAGAGTTTACCAGAGAGGACCTTCTCTCTAAGAGTTTACCAGAGAGGACCTTCTCTCTAAGAGTTTACCAGAGAGGACCTTCTCTCTAAGAGTTTACCAGAGATGTCCACTAAATGGCACCTACATGAAAACCCCCCAGATGAACCTGAGTGTGAACAGGCCATAACTACATACTAACAGAAAGAAATTGGAACAGGCTCATTTTATTGCCTTTGGCTGTTGACTGTGTTAACATTTTGTAGACTGAAGACTTTAATAATTGAATCCACAATTATGTTGTTATAGCGGGTAATCCCTGAGAGCACTTCCCATCTTTGGGAACCCTGTGAACATGAAGTTTGATGATACATGATATGAATAGAATACAGAACAGTTGATGGGATTGGTGGGAAGGGATGGATGGGGTAACTAGCTTTAACATTCTCACTTCAGAATTAGACGTTCATCCATGTTTCTCAAATGTCAAATGTTAATATTGTTGCAAATGTAAAATGCCAAAGTGTTTAAGGTTAAGGTTAGGCATTTACTCCACATGGTTAAGTTAAGGGTTAAGGATTGGGATAGGCTTTAAACAAAAAAACGTTCTATCGCTTAATAAAAACATGCAACATTTGGAATCAACTTACCAGCGCTCACTGTTGCCCCTAGTGGCCGGTTTCCACGTCATGTCCCGACATTCTCAGACATGGCTGGACCACAAATACTGATTTATCACGGGTGACCTTATCAACGTATCACGGGTGACCTGGCTGTGATGGGGAGGGTTAGAAGTTAGAACCCTTTCAAACTTCAAACATTTCAAACCCCTCCTCCTCCTCGATCAGCCAAGGCATGTAATCAGCAGAGCCATCTAAAACGTTTGGTTAACTCTCCGGCACTCGCTGTTCATTTGTGGATTGGTGGGGTTGGAAACCCCATTGTTTTTGTCTCCGGCTGGAGCACTGGCCTTTCTGGGTTTCGCTAGAACAGAGTAACACCTGTTCAAGTTGTTGC
>CM042402.1:3930504-3973004 GCA_023634145.1 Thymallus thymallus | reverse complement strand
AGAATGTGCCTAGGAGGAGCATTAATGTGGAGTTTATCCCCCGTTTGCTGCTATAACAACCTCCACTCTTCTGGGAAGGTTTTCCACTAGATGTTGGAACATTGCTGCAGGGACTTGCTTCCATTCAGCCACAAGAGCATTAGTGAGGTCGGGCACTGATGTTGGGCGATTAGGCCTGGCTCGCAGTCGGCATTCCAATTCATCCAAAAGGTGTTCGATGGGGTTTAGGTCAGGGCTCTGTGCAGGCCAGTCAAGTTCTTCCACACGGATCTCAACATGCTGTAGTGTTAAGTATTGCCTTCACTGGAACTAAGGGGTCTAGCCCGAACCAGTGTGTCTAGTGAGTATGAAACGGGGCAGAGAGAGAGAGAGAGAGAGAGAGAGAGAGAGAGAGAGAGAGAGAGAGAGAGAGAGAGAGAGAGAGAGAGAGAGAGAGAGAGATTTATAGAGAGAGAGAGAGAGAGAGAGAGAGAGAGAGAGAGAGAGAGAGAGAGAGAGAGAGAGAGAGAGAGAGAGAATAGTTCATTTCCTCAGTAAACAGTAAACAGCAAGCAGACTAATTTATTTCCTCAGTAAAAAGTACTGAGCAAATGTCAAATTGGCTTTTTACCAAATTACCGTACGACAGACCACATATTCACCCTGCACACCCTAATTGACAAACAAACAAACCAAAACAAAGGCAAAGTCTTCTCATGCTTTGTTGATTTAAACAAATCATTTGACTCAATTTGGCGTTGGGGGAAAGTGGTGTTGGGGGAAAAACATACGACATTATAAAATCCATGTACACAAACAACAAGTGCACAGTTAAAATTGGCAAAAAATGTACACATTTCTTTCCACAGGTCCGTGGGGTGAGACAGGGATGCAGTTTAAGCCCCACCCTCTTCAACATATATATCAATGAATTGGCAAAGGCACTAGAACAGTCTGCAGCACCCGGCCTCAGCCTACTAGAATATGAAGTCAAATGTCTACTGTTTGCTGATGATCTGGTGCTTCTGTCAACAACCAAGGAGGGCCTACAGCAGCTCCTCCATCTAGACACCATTGCTCTAGAGCACACAAAAAACTATACATACCTCAGCCTAAACATCAGCGCCACAGGTAACTTCCACAAAGCTGTGAACGAACTGAGAGACAAGCAAGAAGGGCCTTCTATGCCATCAAAAGGAACATAACATTTGACATCCCTATTAGGATCTGGCTAAAAATACTTGAATCAGTTATAGAACCCATTGCCCTTTATGGTTGTGAGGTCTGGGGTTCCGCTCACCAACCAAGAATTCACAAAATGGGACAAACACCAAATTGAGACTCTGCATGCAGAATTCTGTAAAAATATCCTCGGTGTACAACGAAAAACACCAAATAATGCATGCAGAGCAGAATTAGGCCGAAACAATCTAATTATCAAAATCCAGAAAAGAGCTGTTACATTCTACAACCACCTAAAAGGAAGCGATTCCCAAACCTTCCATAACAAAGCCTCCACAACATATACAGGATGCTACCCTCCACAACATATACAGGATGCTACCCTCCACAACATATACAGGATGCTACCCTCCACAACATATACAGGATGCTACCCTCCACAACATATACAGGATGTTACCCTCCACAACATATACAGGATGCTACCCTCCACAACATATACAGGATGCTACCCTCCACAACATATACAGGATGCTACCCTCCACAACATATACAGGATGCTACCCTCCACAACATATACAGGATGCTACCCTCCACAACATATACAGGATGTTACCCTCCACAACATATACAGGATGCTACCCTCCACAACATATACAGGATGCTACCCTCCACAACATATACAGGATGCTACCCTCCACAACATATACAGGATGTTACCCTCCACAACATATACAGGATGCTACCCTCCACAACATAACCTTCACTCCAGATCAAAACTCCAAACCTACAACCTGATTTTGGACGGAATTACATTGAAGGCTTCATGCCACCAAGGATTATTATTCCCAAACCATACAGCAAAGTCTCTGGCAAACAAACAGAGACCTGAAAACACTGACATATTTGACTTTATAAGGACTGAATGCAAAGGCTACCAAGCTTGCTAGAACAAAGAGATACAACTTCAATTAGCACTGATGTGTGACGCGAGAGGTGTCAAAGCCCAACAATGGCAGGAGAGTCGAACAGCCTACCCCAAGGTAGACTGTTCGAACAGCCTGCCCCAATGAAATGGAGAATCCTTAGAAGCACCCTCCTGCTGTTCAGAGGTAATTAAAATACAGTACCCTCTGTATGTAAAGACATGAAAAGAGTACAAATTGACTGTTATAAAAATGGGAACATAAGCAACCTTACCAACTTTCACCTAATCAAAGAAATAGCTCAGCAGGAGAAGCCCTCCCTTGAGAAAGATACCACCACCCCGAGCAGGTCAGACCAGACTTCTCCATTATATAACGCCACAGACGAGAAACCGCAAGCGGAAAGCCAACCTCCCAGCACAGAGTACTACTCCCTAATTGAAATGAAGAATAAATTCACCCAGCTGGAGGTTAGACAGGTGGAGCTGGAACAGCAGGTGATTACACTCCAGTCAGCACAGATCCAGACAACAGTCCAGCACAACAACACCCCCTTAACTAGACCTGTAGAGCTGGAGGTGGAGAGAGACATATCTGCACTCTGGACTGTGTTGAGACAACATAAACAGAAGAAACCTATCCAACCAAAAACATGGAAACCCAGAAAACCTGAGCCTACACCTTCACTATGGTGAATCACTAAAACAATACAGAAATACAGTACGGAAAAAGAAGGAACAGCACGTCAGAAACCAGCTCAATGTAATTGAAGAATGCATAGACTTTAACCACTTGTGTGAAAACAAACAACAACACGAAGAGCTATCTATCCAAATGGAGATGTAAAGGCTTCTCACCAGCTTTTACCCCCAAGCCATAAGACTCCTGAACAGCTAATCAAATGGCTACCCAGACTATTTGCATTAGATTTTATCTGTTTATTCCATATTAGTCCTCCTGTGTATCGTAGTTTTTGGCCATCTTCACTAACAACGTTTTTTTCCCCTGCAGATTTCCTGTCATCGACCTCTTACCTTACCTTATCTACACTCTTTGCCTTATCCCTGCCTGTATTGCTACCTTTTTGGATTCCCTGTGTATGACCTTCTGCCTGTCCCTGGACCGAGCTACCAGCCTCCTCCTGTGGTCCTTGACTAAATAAACACCTGCTGCACCCTGCGCTTGAAACAAGCATTCTGCAGTTTAAGCCCCACACTCTTCAACATATATATCCATGAATTGGCGAGGGCACTAGAACAGTCTGCAGCACCCGGCCTCACCTTACTAGAATATGAAGTCAAACGTCTACTGTTTGCTGATGATCTGGTGCTTCTGTCACCAACCAAGGAGGGCCTACAGCAGCAACTAGATCTTCTGCACAGATTCTGTCAGACCTGGGCCCTGACAGTAAATCTCACTAAGACAAAATATATGGTGTTCCAAAAAAGGTCCCGTTGCCAGGACCACAAATACAAATGCCATCTAGACACTGTTGCTCTGGAGCACACAAAACACTATACATACCTCAGCCTAAACATCAGCGCCACAGGTAACTTCCAACAAAGCTGTGAACGATCTGAGAGACAAGGCAAGAAGGGACTTCTATGCCATCAAAAGGAACATAAAATTCGATATACCAATTAAGATCTGGCAAAAAAATAAAAAAAATACTTGAATCATTTATAGAACCCATTTCCCTTTATGGTTGTGAGGTCTGGGGTCCGCTCACCAACCAAGAATTCACAAAATGGGACAAACACCAAATTGAAACTCATGCAGAATTCTGCAAAAATATCCTCCTTGTACAATGTAAAACACCAAATAATGCATGCAGAGCAGAATTAGGCTGATACCCACTAATGAGTCCAGAAAATTATACAACCACCTAAAAGGAAGCAAGAATTAGTTGGCATACTGGAAAGAATTAAAAAAACTAAGCAAACTAGAATGCTATTTGGCCCTAAACAGAGAGTACACAGTGGCAGAATACCTGACCACTGTGACTGACCCAAACTTAAGGAAAGCTTTGAATATGTACAGACTCAGTGAGCATAGCCTTGCTATTGAGAAAGGCCACCGTAGGCAGACCTGGCTCTCGACAGAAGACAGGCTATGTGCACACTGCCCACAAAATGAGGTGGAAACTGAGCTGCACTTCCTAACCTCCAGCCAAATGTATGACCATATTAGAGACATATATTTCCCTCAGATTACACAGATCCACAAAGAATGTGAAAACAAACCACATTTTAATAAACTACCATATCTACTGGGTGAAATACCACAGTGTGCCATCAGAGCAGCAATATTTTTGACCTGTTGCCACAAGAAAAGGGCAACCAGTGAAGAACAAACACCATTGTAAATACAACCCATATTTATGTTTAGTTATTTCCCATTTGTTTTAACTATTTGCACATTGTTACAGCACTGTACATATACATCATATGACATTTGAAAAAATGTCTTTATTCTTTTGGAACTTCTGATTGTAATGTTCACTGTTCATTTTTATTGTTTATTATCTACTTCACTTGCTTTGGCAATATTAACATATGTTTCCCATGCCTATAAAACCCTTAAATTGAACATTGTGAGAGAGAGGGGGAGATAAAGAGAGACAGAGAGAGATAAAGACAGCCAGAGAGACAGAGATAAAGACAGCCAGAGAGACAGAGAGATACAGAATGAGAGAGAGAAACAGACAGATAGAGAGACAGAAAGAGAGAGATAAATAGAGACAGCCAGAGAGAGAGAGAGAGAGAGAGAGAGAGAGAGACAGACAGACAGACAGACAGACAGACAGAGCGACAGACAGAGAGACAGAGAGAGAGAGAGAGAGAGAGAGAGAGAGAGAGAGAGAGAGAGAGAGAGAGAGAGAGAGAGATAAAGACAGCCAGGGAGAGATAGCAGCTCATTCCACTCTCTAGAGACTCCAGCCCATAACCTCTCAGCACCACTAGATCTGACATATCAAACCTGTGTGTGTGCATGTGTATGTGTGTGCATGTGTCTGCGTGTTCTATGTGTGTATGTATGTGTGTGTGCGTGCTTGTGTGTGTGTGTTTGCACGCTGGCATAGTTAACCTGTGAGTGCATCGGCTTTATCCGTCCAATGACTCCAACAACGGCTACCGGCCTCTAATCACTCACTGGGACATCACAACAACCATGCTCAGTATTACTAAGTGTTCGGTAGCAAGGCATTTGTTGAATGTGATTCAACTGAATCAGATCTGGGTTCAAATTCTACTTGAAATCTTGAAAATACTTTGTGTTTGCTTTAGCAGGCCTGGACTGCCTTGTGGGCAGGGTTTGCACTTCTAAGACTATTCTAGTGGGTCCATTGCAACGTGCAAGCTCAATCATGCACGGCAAAAGTATTTTGAATAGTATTTGAACCCAGGTCTTGTTGCATGTGATTTGATTGAGCTGAATAGTGTTCTGATCACTCCTCCTCAAAGTGTTTCAAGGAGAACATGTGAAGAACCCACCCTTTTCCCCGGGCCACGCTTTATGAGCACACACACACACACACACACACACACACACACACACACACACACACACACACACACACACACACACACACACACACACACACACACACACACACACACACACACACACACATAGAGACACATAGAGAAAACAGTTTGAAGCGAGGTGACAGGTGTAACCTAAATAGCTAACCTCCTCTTGGGCCTTTTCTTACCGCGATGCCAAGAATCTAAAGAAGCATGTGACATAAGACAAACAGGTACACCCATGACCCTGTTACAGGCAGAGAGAGAGAGAGAGAGAGAGAGAGAGAGAGAGAGAGAGACAGAGAGACAGAGAGAGAGATGGTTGTGGCAGTGCACTGTGTTCCAGGTATGTAAACACAGAGGGATTGTCTTTAAAGAAGAGACTAAGTGTAAATGTGTCCCTGTCAGCGAGAGAGAAGATTGAACTTTAGTGCCTCAAAATAGTACCGTTGTACCATCTCTGCTTGTATTTAAATATAACTTTTTCAGTCACTAAATACTAGTGGAATAGATATCCTAATCACCGACGAGGAAGGTAACATTAGAGTTGCTTTACAATTGCGTGTCAAGGTGTAATGACAGTATAAAATAGATTGGATTTGTGGTATGAAGGGTAGCGCAAGCTAGGAGGCTAGTGGAGGCTAGGAGGCTAGTGAAAGCTAGGAGGCTAGCGGAGGCTAGGAGAGGTTAGTGGAGGCTAGGAGAGGTTAGTGGAGGCTAGGAGAGGTTAGGGGGGCTAGGAGAGGTTAGGGGAGGCTAGGAGAGTTTAGTGGAGGCTAGGAGAGTTTAGTGGAGGCTAGGAGAGTTTAGGGGAGGCTAGGAGAGGAGAGTGGAGGCTAGGAGATGTTAGGGGAGGCTAGGAGAGGTTAGTGAAGGCTAGGAGAGGCTAGTGGAGGTTAGGGTAGGCTAGGAGAGGTTAGGGGAGGCTAGGAGAGGTTAGTGGAGGCTAGGAGAGGTTAGGGGAGGCTAGGAGAGGTTGGTGGACGCTATGGGAGATTAGTGGAGGCTAGGAGAGGTTAGGGGAGATTAGTGGAGGCTATTGGATGCTGGTGAGGCTAGTGGAGGCTAGGAGAGATTAGGGGAGACTAGGAGAGGTTAGTGGAGGTTGGTGGAGGCTATGGGAGATTAGTGGAGGCTAGGAGAGGTTAGGGGAGATTAGTGGAGGCTATTGGATGCTGGTGAGGCTAGTGGAGGCTAGGAGAGGCTAGGGGAGGCTAGGAGAGATTAGTGGAGGTTGGTGGAGGCTATGGGAGATTAGTGGAGGCTAGGAGAGGTTAGGGGAGGCTAGGAGAGGTTAGTGGAGGTTGGTGGAGGCTATGGGAGATTAGTGGAGGCTAGGAGAGACTAGGGGAGATTAGTGGATGCTATTGGATGCTGGTGAGGCTAGTGGAGGCTAGGAGAGGCTAGTGGACGTTAGTGGAGGCTATTGGAGTTTACTGGAGCAAGTGGAGCTTAGTGGAGGCTAGTGGAGTCTGTGGGGGGCTAGTGGAGGCTAGGAGAGGGGAGGCTATGAGAGGCTAGGGGAGGCTGGTGGAGGCTGAGGGAGGGGAGGCTAGGGGAGACTAGGGGAGACTAGTGGAGGCTGTAGGAGGATAGTGGAGACTAGTGGAGGCTAGTGGAGGCTAGAAGAGGCTAGTGGAGGCTAGGGGAGGCTAGGAGAGGGAGGGCTGTTTGAAATGGATACTTCTGAACAAAGGTTTTCTTTAACAGCCTTGTTAGCTGGCTCATCTAAGGTTTGTGGCACTATGCAATGCCTGTAAATGTCCAGCTGTTTTGATCTGGCCAGACTATTAAAAGTAGCTTATTCTATGTTGTTTATTGGGCTGGACTCCATTCAGTGTGTCCACTTAGATGAATGAATCACAGCTTCTTAGTAGTTTGTTGTGTGTAGGTGTGACTCACGGTGTAATTAGGTGTTCTTTTCTATTAGCCTTAATGATCAGCCAAAACATTACACATACAGTACAAAGATTAAGCTTGACACATAAAGTAGTGTCCAACCTGACTGACAGACAGACAGACAGACAGACAGACAGACAGACAGACAGACAGACAGACAGACAGACAGACAGACAGACAGACAGACAGACAGACAGACAGACAGACAGACAGACAGACAGACAGACAGACATTCAGAGCCACATTCCTGTAAAGCTTACAGTCAGTATCTGGATAACTTCTGAAATGCTTGATAATGTATGTGATATCAACAGAGAGGTATATTTTCTGGGTGATTTAAATATTGACTGGCTTTCATAGGCATGGGGGAGAGGGAGGCATGGGGGAGAGGTAGGCATGGGGGAGAGGGAGGCATGGGGGAGAGGGAGGCATGGGGGGAGGTAGGCATGGGGGAGAGAGAGAGAGGTAGGCATAGGGGAGAGGGAGGCATGGGGGAGAGGGAGGCATGGGGGAGAAGTAGGCATGGGGGAGAGGGAGGCATGGGGGAGAGGGAGGCATGGGGGAGAGGGAGGCATGGGGGAGAGGTAGGCATGGGGGAGAGGTAGGCATGGGGGAGAGGGAGAGGGAGGCATGGGGGAGAGGGAGGCATGGGGGAGAGGGAGGCATGGGGGAGAGGTAGGCATGGGGGGGGAGGGAGAGGGAGGCATGGGGGAGAGGGAGGCATGGGGGAGAGGGAGGCATGGGGGGGGAGGGAGAGGGAGGCATGGGGGAGAGGGAGGCATGGGGGAGAGGGAGGCATGGGGGAGAGGGAGGCATGGGGGAGAGGTAGGCATGGGGGAGAGGGAGGCATGGGGGAGAGGGAGAGGGAGGCATGGGGGAGAGGTAGGCATGGGGGAGAGGGAGAGGGAGGCATGGGGGAGAGGGAGGCATGGGGGAGAGGGAGGCATGGGGTAGAGGTAGGCATGGGGGAGAGGGAGAGGGAGGCATGGGGGAGAGGTAGGCATGGGGGAGAGGGAGGCATGGGGGAGAGGGAGAGGGAGGCATGGGGGAGAGGGAGGCATGGGGGAGAGGGAGGCATGGGGGAGAGGGAGAGGGAGGCATGGGGGAGAGGTAGGCATGGGGGAGAGGGAGAGGGAGGCATGGGGGAGAGGGAGGCATGGGGGAGAGGGAGGCATGGGGGAGAGGTAGGCATGGGGGAGAGAGAGAGAGGTAGGCATGGGGGAGAGGGAGGCATGGGGGAGAGGGAGAGGGAGGCATGGGGGAGAGGGAGGCATGGGGGAGAGGGAGGCATGGGGGAGAGGTAGGCATGGGGGAGAGGTAGGCATGGGGGAGAGGGAGGCATGGGGGAGAGGGAGGCATGGGGGAGAGGGAGGCATGGGGGAGAGGGAGGCATGGGGGAGAGGGAGAGGGAGGCATGGGGGAGAGGGAGGCATGGGGGAGAGGGAGAGGGAGGCATGGGGGAGAGGTAGGCATGGGGGAGAGGGAGGCATGGGAGAGAGGGAGGCATGGGGGAGAGGGAGAGGGAGGCATGGGGGGAGAGGTAGGCATGGGGGAGAGGGAGGCATGGGGGAGAGGGAGGCATGGGGGAGAGGTAGGCATGGGGGAGAGGGAGAGGGAGGCATGGGGGAGAGGTAGGCATGGGGGAGAGGGAGAGGGAGGCATGGGGGAGAGGTAGGCATGGGGGAGAGGGAGGCATGGGGAGAGGGAGGCATGGGGGAGAGGGAGGCATGGGGGAGAGGTAGGCATGGGGGAGAGGGAGGCATGGGGGAGAGGGAGGCATGGGGGAGAGGGAGGCATGGGGGAGAGGGAGAGGGAGGCATGGGGGAGAGGTAGGCATGGGGGAGAGGGAGGCATGGGGGAGAGGGAGGCATGGGGGAGAGGGAGGCATGGGGGAGAGGGAGGCATGGGGGAGAGGGAGGCATGGGGGAGAGGTAGGCATGGGGGAGAGGGAGGCATGGGGGAGAGGGAGGCATGGGGGAGAGGGAGGCATGGGGGAGAGGGAGGCATGGGGGAGAGGTAGGCATGGGGGAGAGAGAGAGAGGTAGGCATGGGGGAGAGAGAGAGGGAGGCATGGGGGAGAGGGAGGCATGGGGGAGAGGGAGGCATGGGGGAGAGAGAGAGAGGTAGGCATGGGGGAGAGGGAGAGGGAGGCATGGGGGAGAGGTAGGCATGGGGGAGAGGGAGGCATGGGGGAGAGGGAGGCATGGGGGAGAGGGAGGCATGGGGGAGAGGGAGAGGGAGGCATGGGGGAGAGAGAGAGAGGGAGGCATGGGGGAGAGGGAGGCATGGGGGAGAGGGAGGCATGGGGGAGAGGGAGAGGGAGGCATGGGGGCGAGGGAGAGGGAGGCATGGGGGGGAGGGAGAGGGAGGCATGGGGGAGAGGGAGAGGGAGGCATGGGGGAGAGGGAGAGGGAGGCATGGGGGAGAGGGAGGCATGGGGGGGAGGTAGGCATGGGGGGAGGTAGGCATGGGGGAGAGGGAGGCATGGGGGGGAGGTAGGCATGGGGGGAGGTAGGCATGGGGGAGAGGGAGAGGGAGGCATGGGGGAGAGGGAGGCATGGGGGAGAGGGAGGCATGGGGGGGAGGTAGGCATGGGGGGAGGTAGGCATGGGGGAGAGGGAGGCATGGGGGAGAGGGAGAGGGAGGCATGGGGGAGAGGGAGGCATGGGGGAGAGGGAGGCATGGGGGAGAGGGAGGCATGGGGGAGAGGGAGGCATGGGGGAGAGGGAGAGGGAGGCATGGGGGAGAGGGAGGCATAGGGGAGAGGGAGGCATGGGGGAGAGGGAGGCATGGGGGAGAGGGAGAGGGAGGCATGGGGGAGAGGGAGGCATGGGGGAGAGGGAGGCATGGGGGAGAGGGAGGCATGGGGGAGAGGGAGGCATGGGGGAGAGGGAGAGGGAGGCATGGGGGAGAGGGAGAGGGAGGCATGGGGGAGAGGGAGAGGTAGGCATGGGGGGAGGTAGGCATGGGGGGAGGGAGGCATGGGGGAGAGGGAGGCATGGGGGGAGGTAGGCATGGGGGGGAGGGAGATGTAGGCATGGGGGGGAGGGAGATGTAGGCATGGGGGAGAGGGAGGCATGGGGGGAGGTAGGCATGGGGGGGGAGGGAGATGTAGGCATAGGGGAGAGGGAGGCATGGGGGAGAGGGAGGCATGGGGGAGAGGGAGGCATAGGGGAGAGGGAGGCATGGGGGAGAGGGAGGCATAGGGGAGAGGGAGGCATGGGGGAGAGGGAGGCATGGGGGGAGGGAGATGTAGGCATGGGGGAGAGGTAGGCATGGGGGAGAGGGAGGCATGGGGGAGAGGGAGGCATGGGGGGAGGGAGATGTAGGCATAGGGTTAGGATGCTAGCAGCATCGTATCACAGCCACCTCCATGGCACTGAGTGATGACAGGAGGGTTAGTGTTAGTGTTAGGGTTAGAGTTACAAGATACAAGATACTTTTTTGCCACGCAACCAAGGTTGGTGGTATTTGTTTACAGTATATTATGGTAACTATGAAGTGACAAATATATATATATGCTGAGTATACCAAACATTAAGAACACCTTCCTATTATTGAGTTGCCCTCAGAACAGCCTCAATTTGTCAGGGCATGGACTGTACAAGGTGTCAAAAGCGTTCCACAGGGATGCTGGTCCATGTTGACCCAAGGCTTCCCACAGTTTTGTCAAGTTGGCTGGATGTCATTTGGGTTGTGGACCATCTTGATACACATGGGAAATTGTTAAGAATGAAAAACCCATCAGCGTTGCAGTTCTTGACACAAACCGGAGGGCCTGGCACCTACTACCATACACCGTTCAAAGGCTTAAATATTTTGTCTTGCCCATTCACCCTCTGAATTGCAAACTCAACAGTTTCCTGTGTGTATCAAGAATGGTCCACCACCCAAAGGACATCCAGCCAACTTGACACAACTGTGGGAATCATTGGAGTCAACATCCCAGAATGACATATAATTGATTGGTATCCATGATTTTGATCTCGTCAGGTGGAGAGTGATTCGTTGATATGTGTTGAGGACTATGCTATGTCTACCTGACTATGTGAGTGATTGCTAGATAAAGGTGTGAATTCATCGTTCTACAGCAGTTTGAGGGCTCTGAGAACTGACGTCTGCAGCAGTAGAATTGGCTGTAGTTCACATTCTTTCCGCTTGATGTCACTGTTGAGCTATATTTCGACGTTTCAGCATCCCATTCAGTATTTCTCATGGTGCGTCATTCTCCTCCCCGCAACTGTAAACGATAGATAGGCCGACATATCGGCACAATACAAATGAATGTATCCAAATAATTGTAGTTAAATATTTTCATGAATTTCAATAAAGGGTAGGCTATATTTATTAGCCTTTATGGCCTTTGTTTGGCATTTGTTCATGATCCTAGTGTGAATAGCGTGTTCTAGCTATGCACTAACTGTAAAGGGAACTTCATTTCGCTGTAAATCTATAGTCACCCCTGAAACACCAGGACTTGTGACTTCACATGGAATAATATATTTTATTGTAATGCAATGGATTTATTATATCCACATAATTAGATGTAGCCAGTAGGCCTATCATAGGCTTATGGAAAAGGGAGTGTATAGGCCTAGTGGCTTATCAAGAAAAACACCCACATGTAGTGGTTTATTTTTCTATTAGATCAAATTGATCAAAATTATTTTATTAATCACAAACATTTGCAGTGTTGCTGATATTCTGTGGATTTAACAATACGCATGTAATTGGTAGGCTTAATGGTTGGTGAATGCATCGATAATGTTCATGGGAGTTTTATTTTATTTCATAGAAAGAGTACAGCTTTTACTGCCTGTGCGAATAAGCACTGCTTATTTCTTATGTGAAGGAGTTTTAGACAGGGACAGAGCCTTTAAAATGCGATGCCAAGCTGTTTGCTTTCATTAAATGGTAGTGGTGTTGGAGACCATGTAATCACCTGTCTGGGAAAAAGCTTGAACAACGTATTTAAGTTGATAGCATATGTTATAGTATTTTGTCGGCTATTACACGAAATAGGATAATTATGTAGTGCTAACGGTATGTGAAAATATGTAGAGTTGCAGCGCACTCATTCCGTAATTATTTTCGGTTGATTTTCTATGATTAAAATTTAAAACATATACCACACCAGCATGTACAAGCAAACAGGAAAACGATTTTATTTTTGGTGAAATACTACTACTACTACTACTACTGCTACTACTACTACTTCTAATAATAGTAATAATAGGTATTAATATTTGTATTATTATAATTAATAACAATAAGTATAATTATTATAATTATTATTTTCATATTTTCTTCTTCTTCTTCTTCTTCTTCTTCTTCTTATTATTATTATCATTATTATGCCTCTCATGAACCTCTCTTGGTCAGGGAAATTCGACAATGCATGCGCGTGCTCTCTACACCCCCCACTTGATAACAGAATACTGAAGAGAAAAATAAAAACAGAAACCACTGTGCTCCTGTATTTCTTGATAACCCACTAGGCCAATACCAATGAAAACATGGTTATTTATGATCTAATCGACAAAAATCCAACCCTTGTTTCATGCTACAGTATGTGTTGTATGAGCTGGGACATCGTGTTAACGGCGCTATGGCTGTCATTTGACCCTTTCTTGCGCTATTTCCTTCTACAGATTCTACAGATTCTACAGCCGCATTGTTGTTATTTTATTGTGTTACTGTTTCCTTTTTTGTTGCTAATTTTATTTAACTCTGCATTGTTGGGAAAGGGGCTCGTAAGTATTTCACGGTAAAGTCTACACCTGTTGTATTCGGCGCATATGACGTGGCGCAGCGGTCAAAGGCACTGAGTCTCAGTGCTAGAGGCGTCACTACAGACACCCTGGTTCGGATCCAGGCTGTATCACAACCGGTCGTGATTGGGAGTCCCATAGGGCGGCGTACAATTGGCCCAGCGTCGTCCGAGTTTGGTCAAAGAAGAATTTGTTCTTAACTGACTTGCCGAGATAAATAAAGATTAAATAAAAAAAATATGACAAAGAAAAAGGTAGTTTCTTTAAGTTGTTATTTCGTATAAACACAGTTTCCACACACATCGATGAAAATAAAGCTATTTTATTGTCAAAGCATTCAACATGATTAGATAAACTATTAAGTAGTACATTTCACTGATTTCAGCATGAAGGACAAAACCTTGAAACTATTCCCCACTGACACAAAATATTACACTTTGTATTTCAAACAAAACATGTATTTACATTATAATTGTATAGACTGTATCTTATTTATATCAATAACTATTATTACACATGCACCATGAAATATGGTCAGTCTGTCTGACATCATATCCCAGTTTGTGTCAATATTATTTAACCTTAAAAGTGAACATGAAAAAAAGGAATTGAATACTAAACCATTTAGTGTAACTATTTTTATTATCATTTTCTATATATGTATTTATACAATATAAAATACAACTTGCTGTACATTTAAATTACACATATTCTTATCTTACCTTATTTCCCAAATTGTAAGTGCTTCATAAGATAAATAGATTCATTTGCATAAACTCAAATAAAATAACATGACATTTGAAAAATAAACAAAAAAAAGACTGAAGGAAAATAACAACTGTCTGTGTTGAAAGTGAAAACAAGTGCTCTGTTGTCTAGTCAGTCAGTCAGCCAGTCAGTGAATCAGTCAGTAATTCCATGTCTGTCTGTCTGAGTGAACCAGATGGTAAAAAGATTCCTCCCCATGGTCAGTGATGTGATACCCTTTTCCCTCTGTAGAGCCGACCCAAACCGGACTGTACTGACCTGGCTCAGGCATATTATCTTCCCATTGTCCTTTATGGTCAGTCCCAATAACTTCAAGGATGACCAAGCCATATTGTGCTGGCTCAGCTACAGTATATTCTTTATACAGTATCCTTTCTGGCAAAGGGACCTTTCATCTGATGCAATTCCGCAACACGGCCAGCTCAGCTCAGCTTGGCTCAGTTTGGCTCGGCCTAGCAGTGTGAAAACGTTTTTTTATTGATCTAAAAGTCAGTTGTGGGAGGTCATGTGACGCGAGAGGTGGTGCCTCTCCCTGAACGACTCGTTACAGATTGGACACTTGAGTTTCTCCTCACGCCTCCTCTTGACCATCGGCTCCATGGCCAACTCCTTCTTATGGTGCGACCTCATGTGGTACACCAGGTCAGAGGTCATCCGGAAGGAGGCGTTGCACTTGGCGCACCAGTTCTGGGCGGGCAGACACAGAGAGGTGAAGGAGGGCGGCAGTAAGGTCAACGCTGAGGGCATCTGCAGCTGGATGGGGCCCTGGCTCTTGGGCCAGAAGGCTGTGGCAGCAGCGGCTGCGTAGAGGAACGGGCTCTGCTTGGACATGGTGCCCGGCACGGGGCAGTTGGTGCTCAGCTCAGCGCCGTGGAGTTTAGCGGCCAGGTGGTCTGCCTGGTAGAGTCTGGAGGAGGAGATGGTGTCACCCACCGCCGGGTGGCAGTCCAGGAGTTTGGGCGTGGTCATGACCAGAGGAGAGATCTGGGAGAAGGAGGAGGTAGAGTGGCGGGAGGGTTGGCTGAAGGCGCTCTTCCTCTCCTCGCTGTTCCCCACACCATGTTGGGCTACGGAGGTGAAGGCGCTCCCTAGCGGAGAGGCCTCCATGCGGGTCTGGGACTGGGTAGGCTGGGTCTCCGACAGAACCTGTCTGATGTTGAGATGCTTCTCCTGGGTAGGGTTGCTGCCAGGGCTGGGCCGACCGCCATCCTTGTTTTCGGCGTTGGAGCTCTGGAGATTTTTGGTGCTGCTGCTGTTACCATGCGTCTTTAGGCTCTGTGGAGACTTCTTGACCTCAGTGAAGGCACTGCGTTTACCCTCACCACCCGACTCAGTGGATCCCGACCCTGGTGGGGAGAACGTGGGCCCTCGTCGGTTCTCTTCCAGGCCATACGCTCCCCGGTAGTTCTGTGCCGAGCTAGCTAGCTCCTCCTTAGACTTGAGGGACTGAGACAGACTCAGAGAGGCCCTGCTACCATCCCTATCCTCTACCTCTGAGAACTTCCTCTTCCCAGAGCTCTCGCTGCGGATCTCAGCCTCGCGGTCGCTGGGCGGGCTAGTCCGGCTGTTCTCTAGGTCCCTGGCTAGGTTATGGAAGTCTGTGGAGGGTTTGGCGCTGTCCCCCTCCGAGCGGCCCAGTTTAGGACTTGCCCTGGTGGGTGTGGTAGTGGTAGGGTTGGGGTTAGGGCACTCAGTGCTTGGCTCCTTACTGGGTACCTCCTCGTCCACATCACCCGCCGCCATGCTCTGTAGTCTCTTGGCGCAGCGGAACCTCAGGTGGGCCAGGAAAGGGAACTCAAACTGGAAGCGCTGGTTGCAGTCAGGACACGAATAGGGAGCCGACCCTAGAAAGAGAGGGAAAATAATGTCAGTCATTCAGAAAGAATCTCTGTAGTAGGATATCTTCCTGAGAAACAATACTGTAATGTTTTTTAATAGCCACAATAGGACTATGAGCTATTGCTTATTATACATGATAAATAATAAATAGGCCTACAAAAAATGTATAACATGTATTTTTTGAACAAATTATTTTACAGTAAAATTAAATGACAATGTGGGTGTAAATGATAAAGTATCTATCTATCTATCTATCTATCTATCTATCTATCTATCTATCTATCTATCTATCTATCTATCTATCTATCTATCTATCTATCTATCTATCTATCTATCTATCTATCTATCTATCTATCTATCTATCTATCAAATGATAGGACATGTACAATATGACCTAATTAAAAAATAAACGTGGGGTTATTATGCTCTTGAACATGAGCTACAAATCAACAGTATTTATGATGGATTACTTCCGCATAAAGACAATGCAAATGCCTATAAAATAAAAGCCTTGTACCAGGTCATGCAACAACTGCTGCTCACCCTTGGTCTTGACCGGCGCTTTACCGGCGCTGAGCAGCAGCAGCTCAATCAGGTCTTTCCCGTACCAGACCAACAGCTCCTCGTCCTTCACGATCCTCCGGAGAGACCGGTAGAACAGCTGTCCGTTCTTCACGTAGGCCTCAAGGTTCTGCTCGTCCCGGTCCCGCGCCGACTGCACCAGCCGCAGCCACATCAAGCCCTCAGACGTGCTGTTGGCTGCTGACGTGTCCACCTGCGCGTCAAACCGTGACAGAGAGCGAGGCAAATCCGTTAGTTGGACCCAAACGAGAAATCCGTGTCCCAGCATTCATTCTAACGGTTACTCATTGGTTGTCAATTTTTTTTTTTAAATAGGGTATTTTCCATATGTTTTGGCTGTGCAACTATCAATACGCATTTGTAGGTTCTAGTACATACAGTATACGGTGTCAGACCAATTTCATGAGGAGTATAAATGCTACATTTTTTATCTTCTTTGTGAAATGGGATCAATAATCTTACATCAACCACGGCAGACAATTTAATTCAGTCTGAAGAAAGATATGTAATAATATCATAAATAATGTATATTATAATTATTATAATTCTAGAAAATCACAATATTTGTATTTCCTTACCCTGAATATGTATGGCGCAGTTCGTTTGTCCGTTGATTTAAGTGCTACGAAGGCTATGCTGTCATACAACGACGTGTGGCTCAGAACACAAGGCCCGAAAATGGCATTTCCCGGAATGTCACATGTGGTGTAGACGCTGGTGAATATATCCGTTAGACACTGCTGCACGGCTTTGGCGTCGCCGTCCCAAACCAACTTCTGTGAGCTCGATTCCTCCATCGTTGACTGTTGTTTGCGAACAGAACAGACAAAGAGAAAGAGACAGAATGAATAAAGATACAATATACAAATGTCTAGATGATGATGAGGTCATATAAATTGTGACTTCATGAGAGGGTTGGCTAAATGCAAGGAGCCAGTTGTCAAGGCCGGGCTGGACTAGGAAAGGGAATTTTTGTGTGGTCGGACGTTTTAATTAATTGAAATCTATTGCAGGATGAGAGTGGCCTATCAATTTCAAAGAGCACGGTTGGTTGCCTGTTTTCCGCGGTATTCCCAGATGCTGATGAAATAGATGTAAATTGTGAGAAAATGAACGCATGGTCTTAAACGGAATCGTAACACTGGTGTTAATTAAATTAATAATTATGATAAACATAAACAACCAGAACAATAATGACATAATAATACAATAATAATAGAACATCAATTTGATGATAATAATGACAATTATACTAATATATTAATCTAAATTATTATTGTTTATAGGCCTAACATTAATTATATTTGGCAGCGATTTATTACTTAAATTAGGCAAATTATTATTACTATTATTATAAAGGCTTTACTATGCTGGAATTGCAAACTGGACTGTACATTAATCTCAAACCCTAATTTCTAAGTGTGTAACCTAATTATTTAAATTAGCCTCCGGTAGAAGAAAAAATAGCAATAAGAAACGGTAAGGTCCGTATAAAATCGAAAGAGCATAACGAATGGATTTGGAGTGGACTGTCAATGTCACTGGTTTCATGTCAGATAACCTTTCACTCTATTCTACACGCGCTCCGAACGTATGTACCCTCATTACCATAATCCACCACGTTCCCTCTCGAGACTGTAATTAAGGCAGCATGCAGAGTGTATTTACGGGTGACCAGTTTCTTTGGCCTCGCTGAATTATGCAGCTGTGATCTACCTTTGCTTTGCCACTTGTTCAATTCAATTATGCGTATAGGCCGGTGTAAACACATCGGGTGGACACTTGCATGCAGGCTAAAACAGCCGTGTGTCTAGAGGAATATCTGGAAAATAATAATAACGATAACGATTAAACTTCGTATTATCAAATTCATTTTATTTGTGCATGTTATTTTATAAGCTAGGCATATCTTAAGTTTATGCACATATGCTAATGTTTTTATACTTTTTTTTCTTTTAACGCGGCCACCTTGGCGTATCGCCGCTTCACACTATAAAACACATGCGTGTAGATCTCAATAGATTATGAATTAATACCTACTTAATAATATTTGTCATGTAATGATTATTTGGCATTTAAACATGTAATGGCAATGTTCTAAAACGTTGAAACGTGTTGATACATTGCACATGCTTAAATTTCACCATATCACGAGATGTTGCTCCTTGTCTGCTGTCTGATGATGGATCATTTGTTTTCCATTCATTTGCTTATAGTGTCTGAGCCTAAAAGCATAATGAACAGCTGTCTGCATGCAGCTCAAACAAAATGATCCTATTTCAATGACGCTTTATAGTGAAACATTATCATTCAAGAAACGTTCCGGCCCAAAGTAACTTTTCTCTTCAGCTGCATCGCTGGAGAGAAAATAGTTTGCAGCTAAAGCCTAGGATCCCGTTCTTCTATTTAGCCGATTCTATATCAAAGCCACTTGGACAAAATGCAACCTTTCAACTAAAGAGCACCGCTTGCAGAAAAGCAATGTTTCACTCCATCTCCTATATAACTCAGTCTTTTGTGACTTTAAAGGTCGCGCTCTCACAAGGGAAAACACACAAAAGGTCCAATGAATATGCATCTGAGCTAAATGAGAGAGAATAGCACGCGGAATGTATGCGCATCCATAAAATGGACGAGGCCAACCCATTCTGCCTTCTATTACAGAGCGTGTTTTACTCCTATATCCGGATGACTTGTCAGTCTAAAAACTGCCCTAAATCAACGCAAGAGCTGAATTGCCGATTGTCTCCTTGCCCCAACATCTGCGGAGCTCTGTCTCCAGCAATACACGATGCTCCATTGATGGGATGCTGCCTTGGCTACTGCTTTGTGGCGGTGCCTGCCTGTCTTTCTGTGGCTGCAAAACAAACCCTCCATTAAGCGCATATAAATACAGGCTCTGGCTACGTACCTTTTTGTTGACAATAAATAATAATCCACCAAAGTGATGCTGGAATCAATATGTCGCCTTGGAGAGCAGGTTTCGATGCGTCCTCCGCGTCAGTACATGTCCCTGTGTTGTCGTTGAAAGTGACAGTGGTGCCGCTGATATCGCCCTTTGCTAAGAGGCAGAGAGAGAGAGAGTGTGAGCAGAGAGAGATGCGTGCAGAAGGGGCGCGATGCACTGGCTGACTGGCGCGCACACACACACTTTTTGTTTGCAGCACATAATCTGGCCAATGAGGCGTGTCACTCGCTGTCTCCTCCTTTTAACTATTCACTGGCCGACTGTCATTTGATGAGATTTCTAGGCTACAGCTACAAACGCCGTGGCTTTGTATTATTACAGCATTGTTTCAGTTTGCGGGAGCACAACATAAAGCCATTCATATAGATATATAGGAGACAAATTATGGATTTTTAAACCAATTGGTTTTTTCTTCTAAATTGTCCATAAATAATGGGTTATAGCCACACCTATGCCCTATTATTTATGTTAAGAGGTTTTATTAGGGCTAACTATTATTATAATTTATTATTATTACTATTTTTGCCTATTATTATTATTGTTATTATTATTATTATTATTATTATTGTATGACTAGCTTATTGAAGTTCAAGTAAAGTCAGCAATATGAATGCCCCATAAATGATATGGATATAAATATCATTCTGTCTCTTTACCATTACTAGCATCTGAAGTGTTAGGCTATTTCCGAAGCTACGGCGCTTTCCCTTGCCTGGAGGCGGCAGCCTGGTGGACACCTGCCTGGCTCGCGCCCAGCGTCCCGAGGAAAGGCCGGGCATCATCGTTATGGAGACGGTGTGGAGCCGATAGAGCAATTTAGTAATTTAGTGACATCGTAAAATGTGACAAAGCACACATAGTGTCAGGAAACCAAAGCAACGACGTTTCATGATGTTAGATCACTGCCTTCAGCACTAGGCTAAATACTTCCGCCCTAGATCCCAAAGTTTCAGAAGTTGTCAGAATTAATTGACCAGAAAGAATTCACTTATGAGCATCCATCCATCCTTTCATCCATCCATCCTTCCATCCATCCATCCTTCCATCCATCCAACCTTTAGTGCATTTAAGTCTTTAGGTAGTTATTACGCACATGATAGTCTAGTTATTACGCACATGATAGTCTAGTTATTACGCACATGATAGTCTAGTTATTACGCACATGATAGTCTAGTTATTACGCACATGATAGTCTAGTTATTACGCACATGACATGTTCAAGCATCATTTTTATAGAACAAAGGTTGTAAAGAAATCGAACTGCGCATTCATACCCATATCATTCATAATCATAGCATTCATACCCATAGCATTCATAATCATAGCATTCATACCCATAGCATTCATACACCATAGCATTCATACCCATAGCATTCATACCCATAGCATTCATACCCATAGCATTCATACCCATAGCATTCATACACCATAGCATTCATACCCATAGCATTCATACACCATAGCATTCATACCCATAGCATTCATACCCATAGCATTCATACCCATAGCATTCATACACCATAGCATTCATACCCATATCATTCATACCCATAGCATTCATACCCATAGCATTCATACCCATAGCATTCATACCCATAGCAGGCAAACATCTGTATTCTAATGTCTAATAATGTTCTATTTTATTGTAGTAGGTGTTGGTAGACAGAAGATGATAATGTACACAATAGTAGGTGTTGGTAGACAGAAGGTGATAATGTACACAATAGTAGGTGTTGGTAGACAGAAGGTGATAATGTACACAATAGTAGGTGTTGGTAGACAGAAGGTGATAATGTACACAATAGTAGGTGTTGGTAGACAGAAGGTGATAATGTACACAATAGTAGGTGTTGGTAGACAGAAGGTGATAATGTACACAATAGTAGGTGTTGGTAGACAGAAGGTGATAATGTACACAATAGTAGGTGTTGGTAGACAGAAGGTGATAATGTACACAATAGTAGGTGTTGGTAGACAGAAGGTGATAATGTACACAATAGTAGGTGTTGGTAGACAGAAGGTGCTCTTTGGTAGATGAGGAGGACCAAGGCACTCTTCCTATAATTAATTAAAATGCCTTTATGTTGCATGCCATGCCTATGCACTCTGTTCTATTCTGTTCTATTCTGTTCTATTCTGTTCTATTCTATTCTATTCTGGTCTATTCTGTTCTGTTCTATTAAATTCGATTGTTGTATTTCTGTATTTTGAGAGCATGTGGTTTCACATGGTTGAAACCTGATGAATTCCGGGGCAAGGTAAGTTTGAGAGCGTTGGTTTGGAAGGAGTGATTTCATGTTTTGTTTCTAACCCTACAGCTGCTGAGGAAGAGGATGAACTATCTCTAACCCTACAGCTGCTGAGGAAGAGGTAGAACTGTCATACAACTAATGTGAAGGAAATGAACCGGTGCACACAGTGATATTCCATTCTATACATTTTACCCCAATGTATATGAACAAATCCTTAAAAAAATCATGGTTAAAAACATTTTCAGATAGGGCTAGTAACCAAAGCAGTCTGAGAATAGCTGAAGCTGGCTTCAGTGTGAAGATATGGTGCTGCTGCAGTTGTGTGTAACCTTTACTTAACTAGGCAAGTCAGTCAAGAACAAATTCTTATTTACAGTGACAGCCTACACCGGTCAAACTCGGACAACGCTGGGCCAATTGTGCACCACCCTATGGGGCTCCCAATCATCGCCGGTTGTGATACAGCCTGGATTCAAACCAGGGTGTCTGTAGTGACACCTCTAGCACTGAGATGCAGTGTCTTAGACCACTTGGGAGACCAGTTGCTGCAGTCCAGCCTTTATTGAGCCTTGTTAGTTAACATGACATAACAGTATCCCAGCTGACAAACAAACAGGTACATCAAAACTTAACGCATCCTAATGCATGATGCATGAAACATACTGCATATCAGCTCTACTGGCTGGTGAATTCAGAGTAGGAGTGCTGGTTCAGGATCAGATCCCTCATGTCCATCTAATCTTAGTCAGTATAATGTAGAAGGCAAAACTGATCTTAGATCAGCACTACAACTCTGAGACTTAGTAACACAACCTAATGTCTGAAGACAGCGGTAGTGTAAAATACTGTATGTCATATTGCCCAGACAATGGTGTCATAAACATATGTACAATACAGCTCCGATAATGTAGTTCTATCTATTTCTCTGAGGTTTAATCTCAATGTCACTAACCTGAATAAATAAAGGTTGAATATATGTATTTCCCTCTATCGCTCCTTACTACAATGAGATAAACCAAATGATTAACAAACTATATTTAGTGAAATGTATCATAATTGTTATTATTTCTGACAGCTATCATGATTGTTTCACAATTTTGTTGGAACTATCTGGATAATTACAACAAAACATTTTGAAGTGTCAAGTGGGCATTACAGTAGAATTCCAGTACAATTCTATTACATTACAGTATACTATACAATATAATTTCTATAGAATTATAGAACTATAGAATAGAATTGCTGAAGAATTATAGAACTATAGAATTGAATAACTATAGAATTATAGAACTATAGATTAGAATTGCTATAGAATTATAGAACTATAGAATAGAATAACTATAGAATTATAGAACTATAGATTAGAATTGCTATAGAATTATAGAACTATAGATTAGAATAACTATAGAATTATAGAACTATAGAATAGAATTGCTATAGAATTATAGAACTATAGAATAGAATAACTATAGAATTATAGAACTATAGATTAGAATTGCTATAGAATTATATAACTATAGAATAGAATAGCTATAGAATTGTAGAACTATGGATTAGAATTGCTCTAGAATGATAGAACTATAGATTAGAATTGCTATAGAATTCTAGAACTATAGAATAGAATAGCTATAGAATTATAGAGCTATAGATTAGAATTGCTATAGAATTATATAACTATATAATAGAATAGCTATAGAATTATATGACTATAGATTAAAATTGCTCTAGAATTAGATAACTATAGATTGGAATGGCTGTAGAATTATAGAACTATAGAATAGAATAGTAGAATACTACTGATATGTGGTATCTCATTCCTCAGAGCAAAACTGCAGTAACATCTTTTATTTACATGAAGTCATTGTCTGTATATATTTTGGGGCAGAAACAGATTGATGTGTTCTTAGTAGTAAATCTCATCCTGCTCAGTGCAGTCCTGCTTAGTCAAGCATGATAAGGCCCTGTTCCCATACACTGCCTGAATTAGAGACACAAAGCCTGCCCAATCAGTAGCCATCTGCTGCGACCAGAGCATCACATCATGATGGTAGTGGAGGCAAGGGGCTGGCCCTGCCTGGACAGAATGGCTGTGTCGTCGTCCCCACACACACACTCATTGTTTTAACACAAATGGCCCAATTTAATACTATTTAAGAGCACCTGCTGCCTCCACTATACACACACACACACACACACACACACACACACACACACACACACACACACACACACACACACACACACACACACACACAGCACTCCGTCACAGATAAGGGGCTGTGTGTATGTGTCCCATCAAACAGTCAGGTTTGTTGATAATTAATATCAGCCCTAACCAGCCTAGTGTTGCATAACATCACACACACACACACACACACACACACACACACACACACACACACACACACACACACACACACACACACACACACACACACACACACACACACACACACACACACACACACACACACACACACACACACACACACACACACTAAGGAGGAGATCATATACTGGCTGTCATAATTACAATAGTGATTAAGATTACAACAACAGGATCTCCACTAGTCGACTCCAATGGCGCCAGCTAGTCTTACTGGGGTCCGACACATAAAGAAAAAGACATTAAAGACAAAATAAATTTAAAAACACTAACATGTAGTGTGAGTGTGTGCATCTATCAGTTACCAGTACATGTCAGTACATACACACAACAAGTAGGTCACATGGGGAGAGGCGTTGTGCCGTGAGGTGTTGCTTTATGTGTTTTATTAAACCAGGTTTACTGTTTTAGTGGGGAGTAAAAATTATTTAATTGTATTTTTTTTGTCAACGATCTACACAAAATTGTATGTGATGAAACCTCTAACATTTGTAAAGAAATTAATAAAAAATATATCTTTAAAATGTATCTTTATATCTTGATAAATCCCCTGAGTAAATACATGTTAGAATAACCTTTGGCAGTGATTATAGCTGTGAGTGTTTCTGGGTAATTCTCCAAGAGTTTTCCACACCTGGATTGTGCAACATTTGACCATTACTCTTTTCAAAATTCTTCAAGCTCTGTCAAATTGGTTGCTGATCGTTGCTAGACAGCCATTTTAATTTCTTGCCATAGATTTTCAAGCAGATTTAAGTCAAAAGTTTAACAAGGCCAAAATTCACTGTCTTCTTGTTAAGCAACTCCAGTGAAGATTTGGCCTTGTGTTTTAGGTTATTGTCCTGCTGAAAGGTGAATTCATCTCCCAGTGTCTGGTGGAAGACTGAACCAGGTTTTCCTCTAGGATTCTGCCTGTGTTTAGCTCTATTCCGTTTAGTTTTTTTATCCTAAAAAATTCCCCAGTCCTTAACGATGACAAGCATACCCATAACATGATGCAGCCACTACTATGATTGAAAATATGGAGAGTGGTAATCAGTAATGTATTGTAGTGGATTTGCCCCGAAAAACATAAAACTTTGTATTCATGACAAAAAGTTAATTGTTTTGCTAATTTTTTTGCAGAATTACTTTAGTGCATTTTCGCAAACAGGAATGCATGTTTTAGAATAGCTTTCTTCTTTTCACTCAATTAGGTTAGTATTGTGGAGTAACTACCATGTTGTTGATCCATCCTCAGTTAGGTTAGTATTGTGGAGTAACTACAATGTTGTTGATCCATCCTCAGTTAGGTTAGTATTGTGGAGTAACTACCATGTTGTTGATCCATCCTCAGTTAGGTTAGTATTGTGGAGTAACTACAATGTTGTTGATCCATCCTCAGTTAGGTTAGTATTGTGGAGTAATTACCATGTTGTTGATCCATCCTCAGTTTTCTCCTATCACAACAATTCAACTCTGTAATCCCTGAACGGTTTCCTTCCTCTCCGGCAACTGAGTTAGTAAGGACGCCTGTATCTTTGTAGTGACTGGGTGTATTGATACACCATCCAAAGCCTAGTTAATAACTTCAAAATGCTCCAAGAGATATTCAATGTCTGCTTACATTTTTTTTTTTACCCATCGACCAATAGGTGCCATTCTTTGCGAGGAATTGGAAAGCCTCCCTGGTATTTGTGGTTAAATCTGTGTTTGAAATTCACTGCTTGAATGATAGCTTAGATATAATTGTTTGTGTGGGTACAGAGATGAGGAAACCACTGAGGTTGATGTCTGCACCCCCGCTGAAATCTAATTCGTATAATAAGAATTTAAGCTCGAGGTATCTGTTTTTTTGCAATGGAAATTTGGTCACACAAAAATAAATATAGTCCACTTTTAAATCCACTACTGTTTCAATTACTGCTTACAAGTAGCGTGGCATGCATTACATCGTATTGAGATGGAGAGGCTCCACGTAGATAATCATACTCCCTATGTTTAGTATTGTAGATAATCATACTCACTATGTTTAGTATTGTAGATAATCATACTCACTATGTTTAGTATTGTAGATAGTCATACTCCCTATGTTTAGTATTGTAGATAATCATACTCACTATGTTTAGTATTGTAGATAATCATACTCCCTATGTTTAGTATTGTAGATAATCATACTCACTATGTTTAGTATTGTAGATAATCATACTCACTATGTTTAGTATTGTAGATAATCATACTCACTATGTTTAGTATTGTAGATAATCATACTCACTATGTTTAGTATTGTAGATAATCATACTCCCTATGTTTAGTATTGTAGATAATCATACTCACTATGTTTAGTATTGTAGATAATCATACTCACTATGTTTAGTATTGTAGATAATCATACTCACTATGTTTAGTATTGTAGATAATCATACTCACTATGTTTAGTATTGTAGATAATCATACTCACTATGTTTAGTATTGTAGATAATCATACTCACTATGTTTAGTATTGTAGATAATCATACTCACTATGTTTAGTATTGTAGATAATCATACTCACTATGTTTAGTATTGTAGAGAATCATACTCCCTATGTTTAGTATTGTAGATAATCATACTCACTATGTTTAGTATTGTAGATAATCATACTCCCTATGTTTAGTATTGTAGATAATCATACTCACTATGTTTAGTATTGTAGATAATCATACTCCCTATGTTTAGTATTGTAGATAATCATACTCACTATGTTTAGTATTGTAGATAATCATACTCCCTATGTTTAGTATTGTAGATAATCATACTCACTATGTTTAGTATTGTAGATAATCATACTCACTATGTTTAGTATTGTAGATAATCATACTCACTATGTTTAGTATTGTAGATAATCATACTCACTATGTTTTGAAGGTATATATCCACCTTTTATATTTTTATACCGTGAGTCATTTGAGGTTTGATTAAGTGGCGTTTAGCTGGAAATTACACTCTCAAACACTAATATTTTTACTATTTTACTTATAAATGCAATATCAAACTACAAAACAGGCATTAATTTCATTAAATGAACACAAAGAGCCTTACAAATATCTCTGCAGATGTGTGTTGTGGAATTATAAGTTCTAATATAAGGAAATGCAAATAAAACAATCATATATATTGAAACATTCTTTGGAGTTCTGCCCACTTTTATTTTCTATGTTAATTCTGACGTTGTTAATCAGAAGCTGATAAGATCACTAAGAGGTTTCCTGGGATGAAGGGGGAATGGTCCTTTTGAATGAAGCCCAGGAAAGGCCCTTGCAGGTCAGCCGCTGTGAGCCGGAGCTGGTGGTGGGGTGGGGTGGGGTCTGGACGAGCTGTGGAGCAAATTAATCAACTTCCACAAATCAGTCTACAGCAGTGTGCTGAATGTCTATGTGACTTTGCATCCTCCTTCCAATGGAGGGCAGAAGAGAGAAGGAAACAAGGGGAGGAGGAGGCTGGGTCTCTAGTACAGAGAACAAGATTACAGCTGGCGCACTGTGGGGTGACAGAAAGAAAGGAAGGGGAGAGAGAAAGAGAAAAGAGAGGAGAGAGAGTGAGGGAAAATGCCTTGATCCCTCTCTTTCTTCAATCATCCTCCACCAACAGCCTGTTACCTGTTACATGTTGATCTGTCTCCTCTCCTCTCAGTCTAACTTCACATGTTGATCTGTCTCCTCTCCTCTCAGTCTAACTTCACATGTTGATCTGTCTTCTCTCCTCTCAGTCTAACTGCACATGGAAGGGGAGAGAGAAAGAGAAAAGAGAGGAGAGAGAGTGAGGGAAAATGCCTTGATCCCTCTCTTTCTTCAATCATCCTCCACCAACAGCCTGTTACCTGTTACATGTCTCCTCTCCTCTCAGTCTAACTTCACATGTTGATCTGTCTCCTCTCCTCTCAGTCTAACTTCACATGTTGATCCATCTCCTCTCCTCTCAGTCTAACTTCACATGTTGATCTGTTACCTGTTACATGTTGATCTGTCTCAACATCTGATCTGTCTCCTCTCCTCTCAGTCTAACTTCAGTCTAACTTCACATGTTGATCTGTCTCCTCTCCTCTCAGTCTAACTTCACATGTTGATCTGTCTCCTCTCCTCTCAGTCTAACTTCACATGTTGATCTGTCTTCTCTCCTCTCAGTCTAACTGCACATGTTGATCTGTCTCCTCTCCTCTCAGTCTAACTTCACATGTTGATCTGTCTTCTCTCCTCTCAGTCTAACTGCACATGTTGATCTGTCTCATCTCCTTTCAGTCTAACTTCACATGTTGATCTGTCTCATCTCCTCTCAGTCTAACTGCACATGTTGATCTGTCTCATCTCAGTCTAACTTCACATGTTGATCTGTCTCATCTCCTCTCAGTCTAACTTCACATGTTGATCTGTCTTCTCTCCTCTCAGTCTAACTGCACATGTTGATCTGTCTCATCTCCTTTCAGTCTAACTTCACATGTTGATC
Source organism: Thymallus thymallus (assembly GCA_023634145.1). NCBI lineage: Eukaryota > Metazoa > Chordata > Actinopteri > Salmoniformes > Salmonidae > Thymallus > Thymallus thymallus. Next base: position 3,944,464 of record CM042402.1, on the reverse strand, counting down.
TGTCTCATCTCCTCTCAGTCTAACTGCACATGTTGATATGTCTCATCTCAGTCTAACTGCACATGTTGATCTGTCTCATCTCAGTCTAACTTCACATGTTGATCTGTCTCATCTCCTCTCAGTCTAACTTCACATGTTGATCCATCTCCTCTCCTTTCAGTCTAACTGCACATGTTGATCTGTCTCATCTCAGTCTAACTTCACATGTTGATCTGTCTCATCTCCTCTCAGTCTAACTTCACATGTTGATCTGTCTCCTCTCCTCTCAGTCTAACTGCACATGTTGATCTGTCTCATCTCAGTCTAACTTCACATGTTGATCTGTCTCATCTCCTCTCAGTCTAACTTCACATGTTGATCTGTCTCCTCTCCTCTCAGTCTAACTGCACATGTTGATCTGTCTCATCTCCTCTCAGTCTAACTTCACATGTTGATCCATCTCCTCTCCTTTCAGTCTAACTGCACATGTTGATCTGTCTCATCTCAGTCTAACTTCACATGTTGATCTGTCTCATCTCCTCTCAGTCTAACTTCACATGTTGATCTGTCTCCTCTCAGTCTAACTGCACATGTTGATCTGTCTCATCTCCTCTCAGTCTAACTGCACATGTTGATCTGTCTCATCTCCTCTCAGTCTAACTTCACATGTTGATCTGTCTCATCTCCTCTCAGTCTAACTTCACATGTTGATCCATCTCCTCTCCTTTCAGTCTAACTTCACATGTTGATCTGTCTCATCTCAGTCTAACTTCACATGTTGATCCATCTCCTCTCCTCTCAGTCTAACTTCACATGTTGATCCATCTCCTCTCCTTTCAGTCTAACTGCACATGTTGATCCATCTCCTCTCCTTTCAGTCTAACTTCACATGTTGATCCATCTCATCTCCTCTCAGTCTAACTTCACATGTTGATCTGTCTCCTCAGTCTAACTTCACATGTTGATCTGTCTCATCTCAGTCTAACTTCACATGTTGATCCATCTCCTCTCCTCTCAGTCTAACTTCACATGTTGATCCATCTCCTCTCCTTTCAGTCTAACTTCACATGTTGATCTGTCTCATCTCAGTCTAACTTCACATTGTCCCTGGTTGGTCTAATTTCCTCCATGTAAATGAACTGAGTGCTAACTCCACGTAGGCATCAAACGGGTCCCTCTGGAGAACAACACAAAATAGAGGGATGGAGTGAAGGAATAACTGAATAATGAAGCACTTTTATACCGGATCCAGCGATTATATAAATGGAGGAAATAGCCAACAAATATTCTGTATGGCATATGGCCCTTCAGATGTTTTCACCAAAATTGGCACAGAGGCATACGATGGTCAGTTGTAACTGCCAAAAACACACAGTGAGGGCTGGACAGAAAGAGAGAGAGAGAGAGAGAGAGAGAGGGGTGAGAGAGAGAGGGTTAGAAAGAGAGAGAGAGAGAATGAAAGAGAGAGAGAAAAGAGAGAGAGAGAGAGAGAGAGAGAGAGAGAGCAACAGGGGGGAAATTATTCAATGACTACACAGCCCTCCTGTCCTGGACCAGAAACCAACCAGCAGAGGGGAATCAACTAGCAGAAGGATGCAGGACAGGAGTGAAGATTTGGGCCAGATGTAAGAGATGACTTAGATGTTTCCTTCATGCATTCACATTGTTCCCCCCCCTCTCTCAATTAAATTTCAATTCCCTGGGGCACAGGGCTCTGGACAGACAGACAGACAGACAGACAGACAGACAGACAGACAGGCAGACAGGCAGACAGGCAGACAGACAGGCAGACAGGCAGACAGGCAGACAGACAGACAGGCAGACAGGCAGACAGGCAGACAGGCAGACAGGCAGACAGACAGACAGACAGACAGACAGACAGGCAGACAGGCAGACAGGCAGGCAGACAGGCAGACAGACAGACAGACAGACAGACAGACAGACAGACAGACAGACAGACAGACAGACAGACAGACAGACAGACAGACAGACAGACAGGCAGACAGACAGGCAGACAGGCAGACAGGCAGACAGGCAGACAGGCAGGCAGGCAGACATCAGCTCTTAGCTTGCTTTAATTCCCCCGTCTGTGAAGTGAAGTTCGATACTGAAAGTCAGGACAGAGGCTGTGTGTAATTGGTTCGGCCACAGAGAGACTCTTCATCATTATATCCATCATCTTTCTAATCAAACAGTTTCCCCAGCTCATTGACAAGCCTCGTCTGCCCTCTTCCATCATATACAAACACACACTCTGACCTTGCTCTTATTTGAATCTATCTCTCTCTCTCTCTCTCTCTCTCTCTCAGGCACTGTCCCTCAACTTGTGGCGGGCAGCAACATAGCATACTGCCAGCGCACAGCTGTCCATGTCTTCCCCCAAAAGGATTGGCAGCCTTTCTATTTCAGAGAGGTCCTCAAAGCCCCGGACTACTTGTTCGAATTTGGGGAAGTGACTCTCTCTGATAGTTTTATACAGGGAGCCAGGTTTTCCTGTGTCTACCCTTCTCAATAGCAAGGCTGTGCTCCCTGAGCCTGTACTTTGTCAAGGTTTTCCTGAGGTTTTGATCAGTCACCATGGTCAGATAGTTTGCCATGGTGTACTGTCGATTTAGGCACAAATAGCGTTTTGTGTTTTAGATGTTTTGTAATTTGGTTAATTCTGATTGATGTTCTGGTCCTGAGGCTTCAGTGTGTTAGTGGAACAAGTTTGTGGACTCAGCCCCCGGACCAGTTGGATGGATGGATGAAGGGTGGGTGGGTGGGTGGGTGGGTGGGTCGGTCGGTCGGTGGGTGGGTCTGTCTGTCTGTCTGTCTGTCTGTCTGTCTGTCTGTCTGTCTGTCTGTCTGTCTGTCTGTCTGTCTGTCTGTCTGTCTGTCTGTCTGTCTGTCTGAAGGGATCACAGTGTTGCCCCATAAACAACTGGTTTCAGGTTATAATAATAAGTAATATAATAATAAGTAATAATAAAACCAGTGTGCTCATTAATCCACCACCAGTGTGTTCATTAATCCACCACCAGTGTTCTCATTAATCCACCACCAGTGTTCTCATTAATCCACCACCAGTGTGTTCATTAATCCACCACCAGTGTGTTCATTAATCCACCACCAGTGTGCTCATCAATCCACCACCAGTGTTCTCATTAATCCACCACCAGTGTGTTCATTAATCCACCACCAGTGTGTTCATTAATCCACCACCAGTATGCTCATCAATCCACCCCCAGTGTTCTCATTAATCCACCACCAGTGTTCTCATTAATCCACCACCAGTGTTCTCATTAATCCACCACCAGTGTTCTCATTAATCCACCACCAGTGTGTTCATTAATCCACCACCAGTATGCTCATCAATACATAACCAGTGTTCTCATTAATCCACCACCAGTGTGTTCATTAATCCACCACCAGTGTGTTCATTAATCCACCACCAGTGTTCTCATTAATCCACCACCAGTGTTCTCATTAATCCACCACCAGTGTGTTCATTAATCCACCACCAGTGTGTTCATTAATCCACCCCCAGTGTTCTCATTAATCCACCACCAGTGTTCTCATTAATCCACCACCAGTGTTCTCATTAATCCACCACCAGTGTTCTCATTAATCCACCACCAGTGTGTTCATTAATCCACCACCAGTATGCTCATCAATACATCACCAGTGTTCTCATTAATCCACCACCAGTGTGTTCATTAATCCACCACCAGTGTGTTCATTAATCCACCACCAGTGTTCTCATTAATCCACCACCAGTGTTCTCATTAATCCACCACCAGTGTGTTCATTAATCCACCACCAGTGTGTTCATTAATCCACCACCAGTATGCTCATCAATACATCACCAGTGTTCTCATTAATCCACCACCAGTGTTCTCATTAATCCACCACCAGTGTTCTCATTAATCCACCACCAGTGTTCTCATTAATCCACCACCAGTGTGTTCATTAATCCACCACCAGTATGCTCATCAATACATCACCAGTGTTCTCATTAATCCACCACCAGTGTGTTCATTAATCCACCACCAGTGTTCTCATTAATCCACCACCAGTGTGTTCATTAATTCACCACCAGTGTGCTCATCAATCCACCACCAGTGTTCTCATTAATCCACCACCAGTGTTCTCATTAATCCACCACCAGTGTTCTCATTAATCCACCACCAGTGTGTTCATTAATCCACCACCAGTGTTCTCATTAATCCACCACCAGTGTGTTCATTAATCCACCACCAGTGTACTCATCAATCCACCACCAGTGTGCTCATTAATCCACCACCAGTGTGCTCATTAATCCACCACCAGTGTGTTCATTAATCCACCACCAGTGTTCTCATTAATCCACCACCAGTGTTCTCATTAATCCACCACCAGTGTTCTCATTAATCCACCACCAGTGTTCTCATTAATCCACCACCAGTGTTCTCATTAATCCACCACCAGTGTTCTCATTAATCCACCACCAGTGTGCTCATTAATCCACCACCAGTGTTCTCATTAATCCACCACCAGTGTTCTCATTAATCCACCACCAGTGTTCTCATTAATCCACCACCAGTACTCATTGTAATCCAGGGAGTATATTTAATTCCATCACAAAGTAAAGAGTTAATTGAACTGTTTCTTCAAAGAACATCTATTAGTCCTGTATCTCCAATGGAGGACAACAAGCTGTCCATTTTAAACAGATGTGTTTGATGTAGCCTAGTTGGGGAGGAGGGGAGACGGAGGGGATCGTAGGTCATGAGTGATATTGAATGTCTTAAAGAGGGTCTGTCATTGGTGTCGTGGTGCCGTTCACCTCCAAAACCCTGGTGGCCCCAAACGACTGCATGAACCATGTGTGTGTGTGGCTGTGTATGTGTGTGTGTGTGTGTGTGTCTGTGTATGTGTGTGTGGCTGTATGGCTATGTGTGTGTGTGTGTGTGGCCCGCTCAGTCTCCCAGAGCAGGGAGGCCCGGCGTTCCAGAAGTACATCAAAGTTTATTCTCAAAGAGAGAGAGAAACAGAGAGAGAGAGAGATGGGGGGGAGGAAAGGGACCAGAACAACACAACAAAGGGATATTGTTTAACTAACTGTCTGGAGAGAATATTTCAAAAAGTTTTTAATTCTTAGCGGAATGCTAGTGAGTTGTTTTGACATCCAGTGACCAAGTCTTTACTCAGCAAGGACCCATCCATCAGCTTGTTCAACAGCAACTGACAAGGGAATATCTGAAGAGTTTATTTACAAAATGCTGTATCCACCAATTTTTTCACATTTGTGTAGAAATAATGGCTTATGGGTACTTTAATGTGTGTGTAAAATATTACTGTACTCAGATGTTTTATTGATGCGTATTAAAATGTTTCTATATATCCATTGTTTATCAGGAATGGAATGCTGTATATGTGACTCTTATGTTTGGCTGTATGTCTCTCTGGTTGAGAACATCTGCTAAATGATTAAAAAGTAAAATGTACAGTAAATGTTTTACATACAGAGCTCATATTACTGTATTGATTCATTCATAAAAAATACAAAATAATATTGACGTCACAAATCTATAATTATGATTATTTGTAACAAACCATCAAGTGATAGGTTTCAAACAAATACACGTCTGTCATTGAACAACCCCATGCCATCTCTTTCATAAGTTCTTTAAACAATAAAAGCTAATTTACCAACGTTTCTGAACATGGATATACAGTGATACCCAATTTAACAAATCACACACAAAAAAAAAAAACAATTGAAAATGTTATGCAGTTAAAATAAACAAAAATGCCTTTTCCTTATGGGGAAAAAGTTAGTACACCCCTACCTTTACCATCACATAAAATTGCTACAATTAGAATTAGGTACCAAAACAAGTGCAAATGATTAGAAAACATTAGAGGGTCCAGCCTTCCATAAAGATAAGGAAATTGGTCTGGTTTGGTCTTAACCATATGGGTGTGTGGTAACACATCATTCAAAGATCAAAAGACCTATCCACTGTCCGACGAAAATTCCAGACCACTGGCAAACTACCTAGGACAGGTCGTCCCACCAAAGTCAGCCAAAGAGCTGACCGAAAGATGCTCATAGACGTCTCTAAGAACCCCAGGGTAACATCAAGGGATCTACAGGCCTCTCTTGCCACAATCAATGTTGAAGTGCATGGGTACACTGTCAGAAAGAGACTGCACAAACTTGGCCTACATGGGAGGTCAGGAAGGAAGAAGCCTCTGCTCTCAAAAAATAATATCAAGACACAACTGACTTTACCCAGGTGTTGTCTTGCAAAAGTCAGTTGTGTCTTGATATTATTTTTGAGAGCAGAGGCCTGTAGATCTTTTGATGTTACCTTGGGGTTCTTAGAGACTTCTATGAGCATCTTTGTCAGCTCTTTGGCTGACTTTGGTGGGACGACCTGTCCTGGGTAGTTTGGTGGGACGACCTGTCCTGGGTAGTGTGCCAGTGGTCTGGAATTTTCATCGGACAGTGGAAGGATTTACTTCGAATTGCTTGGAAATGGAATGATGTACTTCGAATAGCTTGGAAATGGATTTGTAACCCCTCCCAGACTCATGGGCATCAATAATCTTTATTCTGAGGGTCTCGGGTAGGTCTTTTGATCTTTGAATGATGTGTTACCACACACCCATATGGTTAAGACCAAACCAGACCAATTTCCTTATCTTTATGGAAGGCTGGACCCTCCTAAGTTTCTCTCTAATGTTTTCTAATAATTTGCACTTGTTTTGGTACCTAATTCTAATTGTAGCCATTTTATGTGATGGTAAAGGTAGGGGTGTACTAACTTTTTCCCCATAAGGAAAAGGCATTTTTGTTTATATTAATTGCATAACATTTTCAAAGTTCGTTTTTTTTGTGTGTGATTTGTTAAATTGGTAACCTTTATCTGTCAATAGTGTTGAAGTGAAGATTACATATCCATATGTCCAAATATGATAAAAAAAAGAGAACTTTCCAGGGAGTGTACTTACTTTTTCACATGACTGTATAGCATTTTTTAATGAAACTTCGTCTATACAGTATGCAGAGGAATATTTATTTATATTTTTTACTTATTATTTTCAAGCAAAGGGAGACATATGCTAATGAGGGGCCCAGGAAAAACAGGATAATTTCGGTGTTCTTAAAGAAATGTGCCCCTATTGAGCACACAAGTTTTCTGCCATTGAAGTAGAGTACAGAGATGCCTCTGAGCTGACCCTACTAACAGGCTTATGGGGCAGATCAGAGCCCAAAGGCACCCCACCATACCCCAGTATGCCTCAAGTCACAGGTCAGGTCAGGGTTGGAGTCGATTCAAATAGAAGTCAGACAATTCAGCAAGTGATGTGACATTATTATTATTTTCAATTGAAAATAATGTTCTAATAAAAAGCTTTTACTGAGAAGTCATTAAAAAGGTATGCTTTTTTATGGAATTGGAAGCTCAGTTTTCCTGAATTGAATGACTTCACTTCAAATCGACCCTAACCCTGCTTCAAGTCAATAAGGATCTGTTAGCTTCTGACCTAACGTCTGACCTGGGTCAGCAACAGCATGGATAACCATGGCTAAATGCAGTTGTTTTGAAGCTCCTCTCCTTAGAGAAATGCAAGCCATCAGCTCAAGGGGACCTCTAGTATGATGCTTTCACCATGACCCATGACCCATGACCCCAGACGTTTGTATTAACAAAGCCTCAGTCCTGAGGGGCCATCTTAGGGGTCACACTCTGGGCCTCAACCTCGTGTTAGATAGGGATAAGCACAGGGCATCATCTCAGGCATTGTGCGTGTGTGTGTGTGGGGGGGGGGGAACCAGCCAGCAGTGATGATGTTCCCCTGCCTTGGGTTTTATTCTCTCCCATACACTTGGCCTGGAGGAGCGGAGGGGGTTGCGAGGGAAAGGCGGTCCTACAACAAGTACCAAATGTTCCTATGCCAACTCAAGTATGTAACTCATTGAAATGTTTGGCAGTGTTCTGTCCTCGTGCAGAGCAGAGCAGTTAGTCCTCACTAACATATAGTAGAGTGATGGGTCCAGGTCCCTAGTCTCCCCAGCTCCTCCGCATCCGTCCCCTAGTAGGATGGCATGGCGCGTCACATTAGTGTAACATAGCTCAGACCGAGGCCCAGGCACTGCAGCTCAATGTCCAGCTGAATATTGCAGAGATTGCCCAGAGTTTACTGGTATCATAAGTGTGCTCATTTAATCCCTGTTCCCTGCTCCCAGCGGACCACACATCCTCTCTACTCATTACTGTCAGGGTACTTTAACATTATCTTTTAGTGACCCACCAGAGATGAGACGGTCGGTGGCTTTGAAGGGGTGGCGCCTGAGCAGGGCTACGACCACCAGGAGGAGTCTGAAGGAGGAACGCTACGACCACCAGGAGGAGTCTGAAGGAGGAACGCTACGACCACCAGGAGGAGTCTGAAGGAGCAACGCTACGATCACCAGGAGGAGTGATATGTTATTTTCAAACAATTGAAATGTGGTTAGATCACTCGTTCAGCAACAATGTGCTAGTGATCAGCAATGGGAAGGCAGTCCCAGGTCTGTTGGAGGGGGAATGTATCCCAGTGTGTTTTGTATTGGTTTTGTCTAGGTTACAAGTTATGAAAACACTTTCATAACGACCTTCCTATTCTTCTCCATTGGGACTGACTTTTAAACAACTGATAAACCATTCAGACCAACCCCAAGTCGCTCACTCCAAAATATGTCTTCAAACCCCAAACCATGAAGACACTGTAGCCTTTCACAATGTCTTCAAACCCCAAACCATGAAGACACTGTAGCCTTTCACAATGTCTTCAAACCCCAAACCATGAAGACACTGTAGCCTTTCACGATGTCTTCAAACCCCAAACCATGAAGACACTTTAGCCTTTCACGATGTCTTCAAACCCCAAACCAAGAAGACACTGTAGCCTTTCACAATGTCTTCAAACCCCAAACCATGAAGACACTGTAGCCTTTCTCGATGTCTTCAAACCCCAAACCATGAAGACACTGTAGCCTTTCACAATGTCTTCAAACCCCAAACCATGAAGACACTGTAGCCTTTCACAATGTCTTCAAACCCCAAACCATGAAGACATTGTAGCCTTTTACAATTTGAATGGAACACTAGAACACTTATGCCCAATTAAAATGTATGACATCACCTACAATTTATTATTATAATTTAACCTTCATTTACCTAGGCAAGTCAGTTAAGAATAAATCCTTATTTTACAATGACAGCCTACCAGGGAACAGTGGGTTAACTGCCTTTTTCAAGGGCAGAACAACAGATTATTTGTCAGCTCAGGGATTTGATCAAGCAACCTTTTGGTTACTAGTCCAACACCCTAACTACTAGGCTACCTGCCATCCCAGTTACAGATGAAGTTATTGGCAGCAGTACAGTACTTCACAAGGACCTAGCAACTTTCTGTGATTAGCATACCTATGAGTGAAATTTGTTGGAAAGATGTTGAAAATATGTTGAGAAGATGTTGCAAAGTTGTTGAGAAGATGTTGGAAAGATGTTGAGAAGATGTTGGAAAGATGTTGAAAAGATGTTGAGAAGATGTTGGAAAGATGTTGAGAAGATGTTGGAAAGATGTTGAGAAGATGTTGAGAAGATGTTGAGAAGATGTTGAGAAGATGTTGGAAAGATGTTGGAAAGATGTTGAGAAGATGTAAGAAAGATGTTGAGAAGATGTTGAGAAGATGTTGAGAAGATGTCTCACTGGGATTGTTACTAAAATAAAACTGTTTTTAATCGCTTCGGTGCTATTTTCACAAGTACGTGGTATTATGATCCAGTACTGTAAATTACAGTTCATTACACTGTTTTTACAGTAGTCAATAAACTTGACCTACTCATTAAATTGGACATTAATTTAGTGTGATAGAATACAATACTTTCACGATTTCATGTAAAAAAAAAGCATTGTATTGTTCTGATATCATTACTGTAATCAAATGAAACAAATAAAATTAATGAAAGAAAGAAACATAACTATTAGCAGGAACCATTTTGCATTAAAGCCTGTCTGGAGCATTTGGCCATCGGTCCTAATCGGCATCATAGTAAATGTCCTCATTGTTCATGATGCACCTGGGAAAAACCTTTTAGCATAGTGAGAGCCTGACATACTGTAGGTCTGGATTGTCCATGGCCTGAAGGAGGGTGGCAAGGAGTGTGGCACGCTCATCACGTGTCTCGTCCTTGGCCTGAAGGAGGGTGGCAAGGAGTGTGGCACGCTCATCACGTGTCTCGTCCTTGGCCTGAAGGAGGGTGGCAAGGAGTGTGGCACGCTCATCACGTGTCTCGTAACAAAAGAGAAGACAGTCATATCAAAAGCAATGTGAGCATTACAATGTGAAAAGCAATCACTCAGGAACATGTATTACAATGTGAAAAGCAATCAATCACTCAGGAACATGTATTACAATGTGAAAAGCAATCAATCACTCAGGAACATGTATTACAATGTGAAGCATATTTCTAGATGAAACAATGATTAAGTTTGGTGGGAAAGTGACTGTATGACTTTGTGTTGTAATACACATACTTGTGAAAATTGCACCAAAGCGATTGAAAATATTGGAAAGGTACAGTTTCTCCACAACACTCAAACTCAAAAACAGGTGTGGTGTGTGTGGTGTGTGGTGTGTGTGTATGTATCTATGTGTGTGGTGTGTGTGTATGTGTGTGTATCTATGTGTGTGGTGTGTGTGTATATGTGTGTGTATCTATGTGTGTGTATGTGTGTGTGTGGTGTGTGGTGTGTGTGTATGTGTGTGTGTGGTGTGTGTGTGTGGTGTGTGTGTATGTGTGTGTGTGTGGTGTGTGTGTGTATGTGTGTGTGTGTGTGTATGTGTATCTATGTGTGTGGTGTGTGTGTATGTGTATCTATGTGTGGTGTGGTGTGTGTGTGTATGTGTGTGTGTGTGTGTGTGGGTGTGTATGTGTATATGTGTGTCTGTGTGTATGTGTGTGTCTGTGTGTGTGTGTGTGTGTGTGTGTGTGTATGTGTGTGTCTGTGTGTATGTGTGTGTCTGTGTGTATGTGTGTGTGGGTGTGTGTGTGTGTGGTGTGTGTGTGTGTGGTGTGTGTGTGTGTGTGTGTGTATGTGTGTGTATGTGTGTGTTCTCCAGTGAGGGTGAAAACTACCTAGCCATCTATCCTTGGTCACTAATCACCAGTGACACGGTCTCCTTTCCCCTCGCTGTCCTCTGCCTCCTGAAAACCTGAGCGGTAGAAAGGGGGGGGAAACGGATGGGGGGGGGGAATACATTCCCGTCCGACCGAGAGCTTTGAGAGCTTTGTCACATGCGGTACATACTCCAGGTCGTCAGAGTAAATGTGGGACGGCAAGCTTGTCAAGTTGAGTGAGGAGTTATGGGTAAACTCATGTGTGAGGGCTGAGGTACTCTTAAAGAAGCAGGGTGAGATTCAGGGATACAGTATATTCAGGTTCCTACAAGGAGACTTTGATACATGATAGAGGGATGTACAGGAGAGTTCAGGGCCACTCCAGACTAAAGTACCTCATCTGTAAGGTACTCAGTGCTTCTGGGTGAAGGTGTCTAGACCGTTCAAGGGCACCAACAGTTCCAGCTCTAGTGACATGTTCCTCATCTTGGCAGCTCTTAGTAAAAGAGCATAAATAAAAGCACAGTTAAGTGATACAGTCTGTTTCCACTAGCATTGCTACAAGCTCAAAAGGCAGTAGATTCTTCACGTTGCTAAATAAAAAACTAAATAACCAGCTAACACCCTAGCAACATGTGAACGTGATGTCATCAATACAGCCAATAATATCCCTTTAAACGTGATGTCATCAATACAGCCAAAAATATCCCTTTAAACATGATGTCATCAATACAGCCAATAATATCCCTTTAAACATGATGTCATCAACACAGCCATCCCTTTAAACGTGATGTAATCAATACAGCCAATACTATCCCTTTAAACTAGATGTCATCAATACAGCCAATACTATCCCTTTAAACTAGATGTCAACAATACAGCCAATACTATCCCTTTAAACGTGATGTCATCAATACAGCCAATACTATCCCTTTAAACTAGATGTCATCAATACAGCCAATACTATCCCTTTCAACGTGATGTCATCAATACAACCAATACTATCCCTTTAAACGTGATGTCGTCAATACAGCCAATACTATCCCTTTAAACGTGATGTCATCAATACAGCCAATACTATCCCTTTAAACGTGATGTCATCAATACAGCCAATACTATCCCTTTAAACGTGATGTCATCAATACAGCCAATACTATCCCTTTCAACGTGATGTCATCAATACAGCCAATACTATCCCTTTAAACGTGATGTCATCAATACAGCCAATACTATCCCTTTAAACGTGATGTCATCAATACAGCCAATACTATCCCTTTAAACGTGATGTCATCAATACAGCCAATACTATCCCTTTAAACTAGATGTCATCAATACAGCCAATACTATCCCTTTCAACGTGATGTCATCAATACAACCAATACTATCCCTTTAAACGTGATGTCGTCAATACAGCCAATACTATCCCTTTAAACGTGATGTCATCAATACAGCCAATACTATCCCTTTAAACGTGATGTCATCAATACAGCCAATACTATCCCTTTAAACGTGATGTCATCAATACAGCCAATACTATCCCTTTAAACGTGATGTCATCAATACAGCCAATACTATCCCTTTAAACGTGATGTCATCAATACAGCCAATACTATCCCTTTAAACTAGATGTCATCAATACAGCCAATACTTGTTTCAGAGATTTCTATGTTGATAGAAAGGTAATTTTAGGCCAAACCCACATCCTAACAGAGTTACATACTGTACATCTTTACATACATTAATCTTTCATGCATATATGTCTATGACAAGGGTCAGAGTTCACCAGCCCAACACCATCGCCTTGGGCCGTTTCTTTAGGATCAAAGGTACAGAATCTATCTTTATGAACCACCCAACCATGTGACAGGGAGAAAAAAAAAGTTATTTTTCAGTGTTGGAAAATCCATGCAAAAGTCAAAAGAACATCATGACAAGATGAAGACTAACCATCACCAAGATGAATGCTAAACATAACAATTGCTCTTCGCTCTGTAGTCTAGAAGTGCCTCAGGCACTCTGAACTGGGGCAGGAAGCAGGATGGGGATTGGACAGGGAGAGGAGGGGGTAGTGGTGGTGGGTCGTATTGGAAACACAGAGCAGTCATTACCAGAGCCAGATTATTTGTTGCGCATTAAGCAACAGCAAGGTTATGTCCCAAATGGCACCCTATTCCCTACATAGTTCACTACTTCTGACCAGAGCGCTATGGGCCCCGATCAAAAGTAGTGCACTATTGCCTTCCTTCTTTGAAAGTGTGTTTCCCCTCAAGGGAGGAGGCTTTGCCTGGGTAACAACCACCAAACAATCATCCCATGTCATCGTTTAGCCCTCAGAACAATGTGAAGATGCAGCCATGTCATCGTTTAGCCCTCAGAACAATGTGAAGATGCAGCCATGTCATCGTTTAGCCCTCAGAACAATGTGAAGATGCAGCCATGTCAACGTTTAGCCCTCAGAACGATGTGAAGATGCAGCCATGTCAACGTTTAGCCCTCAGAACGATGTGAAGATGCAGCCATGTCATCGTTTAGCCCTCAGAACGATGTGAAGATGCAGCCATGTCATCGTTTAGCCCTCAGAACGATGTGACGATGCAGCCATGTCATCGTTTAGCCCTCAGAACGATGTGACGAGTCATAACGGCTGTGCTCTTGCAGTTCTCTAACTCTCTCACCCTGCTTTCTCTTCCTACCTTCATCTCTCTCTCAATTACATATATATATATATATACCATCACTCTCAATACCATCCTATCATATATATACTATATATCCCATCACTCTCAATACCATCCTATCATATACAGTATATATATATATATACCATCACTCTCAATACC
>CM042402.1:3883004-3928004 GCA_023634145.1 Thymallus thymallus | reverse complement strand
AAATATGCATTTGTATGATTGTATGCATGTGTTAGTGTGTGTGCCTGCATGTTCGTGTGTTTGTGTGTGCGTGTGTGTGTGAGCATACTTTGAAAATGTGTGAGTGTGTGCCAGACTTGCAGTTAGGTAGAGGGAGAGGGAGAGAGACAGCCACCTAAAAGGAAAAGCGATTCCCAAACGTTCCATAACAAAGCCATGACCTACAGAGAGATGAACCTGGAGAAGAGTCCCCTAAGCAAACTGGTCCTGGGGCTTTGTTCACAAACACAAACAGACCCCACAGAGCCCCAGGACAACAACACTATTAGACCCAACCAAATCATGAGGAAACAAAAAGAGAATTACTAGACACATTGGAAAGAAATAACAAAAAAACACAAAAACAAAAATGTTGATAAACTCCCATATCTACTGGGTGAAATGCCACAGTGTGCCATCACAGCAGCAAGATTTGTGACCTGTTGCCACAACCATTGTAAATACAAGAAAGAGAGAGAGAGAGAGAGTGAGAGGGAAGGAGAGAGAATGAGAGAGAATGAGAGAGAGAGAGAGAGAGAGAGAGAGAGAGAGAGAGAGAGAGAGAGAGAGAGAGAGAGAGAGAGAGAGATATATTTCATTTTCTTTCATGATTGATTTTACTTGTTGCTAGAGGGATGTGTTTTTGGAGAAGTATTTTATTCATGTCTCTTTAGCCGGTGGCTGAGGGATACTGAGGATGATGACATGCCTATGCGACATCAGTACATAACAATGTAGAATTCCCCAGTAAAGATTGATCCCACTGGGCAGGGACATCAGATCAATATCCAAATTTAGTTGACATTGTATCCCTCTCAAATCAAATCAAATTTTATTTGTCACTATCAGCGTACAGGTGAGATCCAGGCGCAGACAACGTTGGAATAACAAGTGTTTATTATACCAACAGGGGCAGGCAAAAGACAGGTCAGGGGCCAGCAGAGTTCGGTAATCCAGAGTAGTGGGGCAAAGGTACAAGACGGCAGGCAGGCTCAGGGTCGGGGCAAGCAGAGTAAAGGCCGAAACCAGGAAACCAAGAAAACAGACACTTTAGAGAGACAGGAGTAAAGGGGGAAACACTGGGAATAATGAGGACACCTGGAGGGGGGTGGAGACAATCACAAAGACAGGTGAAACAGATCAGGGTGTGACAGTACCCCCCTCCATCTGGCTTCCTACCTGGCCGTGGAACTCAGAGATGAGAGCTGGATCCAGGATGTCCCTAGAAGGGACCCAGCACCTCTCCTCCGGCCCGTACCCCTCCCAGTCAACCAGGTACTGGAATCCCCTGTCCCGAGGTCGAACCTTCAGGAGACGCCTCGCCGTGTACACCGGTTGGCAGTCGATGAGTCGGGGAAGAGGGGTAGGGAAAACCTCTTACAGGCAATGGAATTGGCCTGTGGTGACATAGGTGTGGAGTGTTGTCAAGGCTGGATCCTACATACCAGAGGGTTTTTCCCCCGATGCCTGATATGTGGACCAAGTCCTCTGGCCGGAACCAGAACAAAGACGTGATGCTGAGGCAGAATGAATCTCTCATTTACTTGAATTTGCAGTTGCACAACATTTTTGAGTGTACTGTCATGGGCTTTTCATTTAGAGTTTTCTTTGTTCTTTGGGCTTTTGCAGTTGGACTACTGTATTTTTATGCAAGTGCTGAATATACAGACATTCAATACTGTATTACTTGCAGTACATACAGTATACAATATCTTCACTGTAAGTTGTGATTACTATACTTTTTGTTTTAATTGCAAAATGCGTTTACAATATACAATAAACATTTCTGTAACTACATGCCCTGGACGCTGTGTTCTCCATTTTGTGATGTAGTGTCTAATGAATGCTCTGTAGTGTTTCTATATTGACTGGCTGTGTGTTTGATCTGAAAGCATTGTTTGATTTTGAGCACAGATTAAATGGTTTTGAGGCGATTGTTTGATTTTGCCAGAAGAGTCAGAGGTTTTGTGAATGTAGTTTGAAGATTTGGTTTTGTGTTTAAAGTTTTGAGAAAATGGGTGACTTTTTCAAGAAATGTGTCTTAGCAATGGAGAAAAACTGTAAAATAGTTAGTTGGCAGATCAAGCACGAGCTAACATATTTCCATTAGGGAACGCCTATTCTGGAACGCCTATTCTGGAACGCCTATTCTGGAACGCCTATTCTGGAAGGGCGCGTGTGCAATAACTCAGTTAATCCTTGCACGTCTGAATAATGCAATTTTTATTCAACTTTGAAAAAAGGGTCAAGTCTACAAAACTTAGTCCACTCTGGTTTATGGTACCTTCTAGACTCTCAGGTCAGGGAGAGTCTGAGAGGCAGGTTTGGTCCCCCCTAGACTCTCAGGTCAGGGAGAGTCTGAGAGGCAGGTTTGGTCCCCCCTAGACTCTCAGGTCAGGGAGAGTCTGAGAGGTAGGTTTGGTCCCCCCTAGACTCTCAGGTCAGGGAGAGTCGGAGAGGCAGGTTTGGTCCCCCCTAGACTCTCAGGCTCTGGTGGTGGTGGATGGGGAATTGAAGTGTACATCTCAGGGTTGTGAAGTACTGATAACAGGTAACACTACAGCCATAGCCGTGCAGAGGAAGTACGGTTGCTGGAGCTCCACCTGAAAAAATAGAATAATAAAAATATATAATAGTAATAATAATAATACATGTTTTCTCACCTTTACTAGTCCTGTATTAGCGGACCGATAAAGCCGTCTGTAGCGCGAGCAAAATGTGTTTTTCATTTAGCAAAGTATATAAAAATCTAAAAACTCCCTTAATGCAACTTGATGTAGTGACTGATAAGGTATGATGAAAATGTGAGAACAATGTTGATTCTTGACTCAACCGGCATTAGTCCCGTGTGAATAGGGAAGTAAATATGATTCAATCTGCTTCCAATTTAAGCCCTTTGTCTTCCGTTGTTGCAACATGACAACATGGTGACGGCATTAGAAGGAGAGAGAAGAAGATGCATGACCTCATCTGTGACTGTTCAACCACTTTAGTTTGGAACAACAACCAAGCCGTCAAAACTGTATTTCTTTGGTTCATCAACAGACCATCCATGATATCAAAATGATGGTTTTAAACATGTTTTGAGGCGAAACGCTCACTGTAAAAACAGATACGTGTGTCAGCATTAGTATTGAGCATATTCAACTCTCCACTTCCTCATGTGAGAGGAAACAAGACATGAGTCATGACACACTATTCCTCCCCTCTTCCACACCGAGAGTGTGTGTGTGTGTGTACGCATGTATCTGTGTGTGTGTGTGTGTGTGTGTGTTTGTGTGTGTGTGAGAGTGTATCTGTGTGTGTGCTGCCACACACCAATCAAACAGAAGGCGTGCTAACTGCTCTGATTGAGACTCTTTACAGGTCAATCTTCCCTAATGGAGGCCCTGTCCACTTTGATTTGTGTGTGTGTGTGTGTGTGTGTGTGTGTGTGTGTGTATGTATGTGGAATACTCACATTGAGTCTGACGGGCCAAGCAACAGCAACAATTCCCTCCTCCATCCAGCCAGCCTTCCTTCCCTCGTTCTCGCTCTCTCCGTCAGAGAAAAGAAGGGTTGACTTCCTCCCAGTTGAGGAGGAGATGACCTGCCCACATTCACCATTGATGGAGCCATACACAACATTATACAGCAGGTAGGATGCACACAATCCAGAATCAATGCAAAAGATAAGCACTTATTTGGTGTATTAAATTTTACATTATAAAATTATATTGTTTTGAATTAGACACTGAGATCAGAGACCATATTCACAAAGACTCAGTAGTAGGAATGGTGACATAGGATCAGTTTTGACTTTTAGATCATATTGAATAACATTTATATGAACAGAGGGTGACCTGATCCTAGATCAGCACTCATGTTCTGAGACTCTTTTGGAATACGCTCTGAAAAGGACAATCTAAGATATAAATCAGTCATCACCACAGCACTGATGTAGGATACATCAGCCATAGTGGCATTCCAATTATACAATTATACTCTAAGTAGGTTCCCACATGATTAAGGAGGTTTCCACACTCACAAAGCGTTCAGAAACCTTGGTCTGGCCTGAAACCTTGGTCTGGCCTGAAACCTTGGTCTGGACTGAAACCTTGGTCTGGCCTGAAACCTTGGTCTGGCCTGAAACCTTGGTCTGTTCAGAAACCTTGGTCTGTTCAGAAACCTTGGCCTGAAACCTTAGTCTGTTCAGAAACCTTGGCCTGAAACCTTGGTCTGTTCAGAAACCTTGGCCTGAAACCTTGGTCTGTTCAGAAACCTTGGCCTGAAACCTTGGTCTGTTCAGAAACCTTGGCCTGAAACATTGGTCTGTTCAGAAACCTTGGCCTGAAACATTGGTCTGTTCAGAAACCTTGGTCTGTTCAGAAACCTTGGTCTGTTCAGGAAACCTTGGTCTGTTCAGGAAACCTTGGTCTGTTCAGGAAACCTTGGTCTGTTCAGGAAACCTTGGTCTGTTCAGGAAACCTTGGTCTGTTCAGGAAACCTTGGTCTGTTCAGAAACCTTGGTCTGTTCAGAAACCTTGGTCTGTTCAGAAACCTTGGTCTGTTCAGAAACCTTGGTCTGTCTCTTTGACTCTCATACCAACACTAGCGGTTGAAATTCAAAACGACTGTTCATATTCGTTGACATTAATCCGTTTTGTCTAACCGACATTTCGCTAACTGGCGGTTCGCTAACCGACGTTTCCCTACATTGAACAGTTCCCTATACACACGCTATCTTCTCTCCCAATGAAACTCCTTGACAACTCCACATCTCTCTAATGGAAATAAGTTAAAAGGTACTTCTTTATGATGACTTCACCTGCTTAGGGCCCTGCGTTTTTTTTAAAGTAAATTAATTCCGACTCCATCTCTAATCCAATTAAACAGTATAGCGGAGGGTCTGTCTATGCAGAACATGTTTCTACAGGGCCAACTGAAAAAAAGACTCAAGACAGATTAAACCTCAGATCTTTAATTCCTGAATCGCTTAAGGGCGCTGTCACTGATAGGGAGGAGGATGAGGAGTAAGCAGTGCACACACACACACACTTCATCTACATCTTCATACAGGCCTTAATCTGTGGAATGACTCAACCATGAACCACTAGGAGAATGAGGACGTACATCACAGAGAGCAGTGTAGTTTTATCATAGAATCACTCATCCATGAAGCTCTTAATTCCCCAAAAAGAATGGATAAGATAAGCTCCGTATAGTTTATGGATAAGATAAGCTCCGTATAGTTTATGGATAAGATAAGCTCCGTATAGTTTATGGATAAGATAAGCTCCGTATAGTTTATGGATAAGATAAGCTCCGTATAGTTTATGGATAAGATAAGCTCCGTATAGTTTATGGATAAGATAAGCTCCGTATAGTTTATGGATAAGATAAGCTCCGTATAGTTTATGGATAAGATAAGCTCCGTATAAGTTATGGATAAGATAAGCTCCGTATAGTTTATGGATAAGATAAGCTCCGTATAGTTTATGGATAAGATAAGCTCCGTATAGTTTATGGATAAGATAAGCTCCGTATAGTTTATGGATAAGATAAGCTCCGTATAGTTTATGGATAAGATAAGCTCCGTATAGTTTATGGATAAGATAAGCTCCGTATAGTTTATGGATAAGATAAGCTCCGTATAGTTTATGGATAAGATAAGCTCCGTATAAGTTATGGATAAGATAAGCTCCGTATAGTTTATGGATAAGATAAGCTCCGTATAGTTTATGGATAAGATAAGCTCCGTATAAGTTATGGATAAAATAAGCTCTGTGTAATTTATGGATAAGATAAGCTATGTATAATTAAGGTATAAGATAAGCACCATATAATATCCAGATTTTATGTGGTGCTCATATTTGACATTCATTTGAAGTTGAGTCTTACAGTATAGCTGGATATACACATCCAACGACATAGTACTGAAGACATGTTTGAGGTGAGTGGATGTTACATAGCAACATGAGCATACATGCAAACACCCACATGAACAGTCACACACTCCTTGTGTGCTGTTTCACTTGACACACATGGTCTCAACTCCTGATTGATAGATACTGTTCATATCTGGACAACACACTCCATTTCAACTATAGGGATGTCACTCATGACAAACAACGCTTTCTCAGAGCAAGGAAAACAAGCTAAAACAACCGTTATTATGGTAATTATGAAGTATAGATGTAATTAGTGGACGATGAATCACTGTTATTGTGACTAATATTTCTGTTGGTTCTCTTTATTGAGGCAGCTTGATTTTATGACGCCTCTCCAATTATCGATAATTCGTTTTTTTTAAAGGCCAAACCTACTGCTGGTGTGAGTGGCCAAAGACCTCTGTTTTCGTGTCACATGACCATCACACCGGTTCCAATCCAAGTGAAAATAAAAGATGGCGCAGAATTCCAACCCGACTTTGATCTAGTTTTATTTTTCATTATAATATTTTTAACTCAAACATTTCACAATAAAGTCTACACCCGTTGTATTCGGAGCAGGTGGAACGTAAAATTTGATTGATTATTTAACAAACTCCAGGTTGTGCTATGTATGGTCAGAGGGCATGACAATAGAGCTCTATGTATGGTCAGAGGGCATGACAATAGAGCTCTTTGGCCAAGTACACCAGCGGTGGGTTGGGCCTTCGAAAGAACAATACATACCTTATCCCTACCTATGGTGGTGGATGTTTGATGGGGCCCTTGTTAACCCTTTCCACTCGTGGGAATTGGTCTGTATGGTCAGGGCTGAAATGGCCTATATGGTCTGGGCTGAATTGTCCTATATGGAGAGCTGAATTGGCCTATATGGATAGGGCTGAATTGGCCTGTATAGAGAGAGCTGATTTGGGTTATATGGTCAGGGCTGAATTGTCCTATATGGAGAGAGCTGATTTGGCCTATATGGTCAGGGCTGAATTGTCCTATACGGAGAGAGCTGATGTGGCTTATATGGTCAGGGCTGAATTGTCCTATATGGAGAGAGCTGATGTGGCCTATATGGATAGGGCTGAATTGACCTGTATAGAGAGAGCTTATTTTGGTTATATGGTCAGGGCTGAATTGTCCTATATGAAGAGAGCTGATTTGGCCTATATGGTCAGGGCTGAATTGGCCTATATGGATAGGGCTGAATTGGCCTATATGGTCAGGGCTGAATTGTCCTATATGGAGAGAGCTAAAGTATCTATCTATCTATCTATCTATCTATCTATCTATCTATCTATCTATCTATCTATCTATCTATCTATCTATCTATCTATCTATCTATCTATCTATCTATCTATCTATCTATCTATCTATCTATCTATCTATCTATCTATCTATCTATCTATCTATCTATCTATCTATCTATCTATCTATCTATCTATCTATCTATCTATCTATCTATCTATCTATCTATCTATCTATCTATCTATCTATCTATCTATCTATCTATCTATCTATCTATCTATCTATCTATCTATCTATCTATCTATGTGGCCTATATGGTCAGGGCTGAATTGTCCTATATGGAGAGAGCTGATTTGGCCTATATGGATAGGGCTGAATTGGACTGTATAGAGAGAGCTGATTTGGCCTATATGGTCAGGGCTGAATTGTCCTATATGGAGAGAGCTGATGTGGCCTATATGGTCAGAGCTGAATTGGCCTGTATGGATAGGGCTGATTTGGGTTATATGTCTCTGGAATTGAACCCCATTGAAAGCCTGTGGTTTGAATTGAAGAGGGCAGTCCATAAACACAGACAAAAGATATAAAGCATTTGGAAAGATTCTGTATGGAGGAATGGTCTAAGATCCCTCCCAATGTGTTCTGTATGGAGGAATGGTCTAAGATCCTTCCCAATGTGTTCTGTATGGAGGAATGGTCTAAGATCCTTCCCAATGTGTTCTGTATGGAGGAATGGTCTAAGATCCTTCCCAATGTGTTCTGTATGGAGGAATGGTCTAAGATCCCTCCCAATGTGTTCTGTATGGACACACCATAGACACACCGTAGACACACCGTAGTCATACCATAGACACACCATAGACACACCATAGACACACCATAGACACACCATAGACACACCATAGACACACCATAGACACACCATAGACACACCATAGTCACACCATAGTCATACCATAGTCATACCATAGACACACCCTAGTCATACCATAGACACACCATAGACATTGGCAAATAGTGCTTTGGTGTTTATTACTTGCTACATCCTGTGAGTCACTTCAGATAGCTGTGCAATGCAGAGACACAGTCATGGCTTAAACATTAATCAGTCTATTATTTGGTCAACTTCCTTCTTTCATAATCTGTTGTTGTCAATGACATGGAAATTACGTTCCCTCTACAACTGTTGGGAATCTTCTGTTGCAATAATACCTTAGTGGTTCATCATGGATTGTCTTCTGCTGATGGCTTTCAACACCTCAGTGGTTTTAACAATTAGTTTGCTTTGTTTTAACTGTCACCTTCAATTAGGAATGTTACTTTAAAGTCCACAGCGAATCGGCAGAATACAACTTTTTCTCAAGCCAATGGGTTTTCAAATACAATACTGCAATCAGAGATCATTTGAATGTAACGATACATCCTTGGGTTGCTTTCCAAATGGCACCCTATTCCCTATGTAGTGCACTATATATGGAATGAGATGCCATTTGAGGTGCGGTCTCGTTGTTCTTGATGCCTCACCGTTGATAATGTATTGATAATGTATTGATAATGTATTGTGGGATGATGTAGACCATGCATGGAACCCAAGAAGCATGCAGAATAATTAACGTCTTCCCCACTCATTAATCACAATTTAATTCCACTTTGATTCACCAGATAATTATACTGTTGCTGTTGTTATTCCGCAATATTCCAATTTGATGAGGAAGGTCTATGTTTATGGTAAATACGTTGTTGTTATGGTGTTTGTGGTGACACAAAGGGACATGGACTGATGTGGCTACATTATTACCAGTGTGGTCTGTGGTGAGTTGATCTAGCAAATACTGCATAGCTGACATATTTACGCTAATTTAAGTCTAATTTGTGAGAGCATCTCCCATGCAGGTAGGCTGTCTGTGATGTTACGTTACAGTGCTCCTATTCTAGGCCTGGTAGGCCAGATCCAGTTTGGATTGATTTGAAAAGTATGATTGTATTTCTGTTAACTGGACTAGGTATGTTCCACCTCGGACTAGGCTCTTTACCAAACTTTAAAGACATTACTGGATCTCTGCATTTCACATGGCTTCAACTGTAGCCCAAACATCAATTTGGCAGTCTGGCTATTTAGCAGTTTTATGGCTTGTGGGTAGAAGCTGTCTTGGATCCTTTACGTCCGTGAGCCGATGCTCTGGTACCATTTGCCAGATGGTTGCAGAGTGAACAGTCTATGGCTTGGGTGTCTGGAGTCTTTGGCAATTTTTCCCGCCTTCCTCTGACACTGACTGATATTGAGGTCCTCGATGGCAGGGAGCTCAGCCCCAGTGATGTCCTGGGCTGTACACACCACCCTCTGTATCGCTTTGCAGTCAAGGCCGGTGCATTTGCCATACCAAGCAGTGATGTAGCCAGTCATGATGCTCTCGATGAAGCAGCTGTAGAACTTTTTCAGGATCTGAGGTTCCATGCCAAATCTTTTCAGCTGCCATGCCCTCTTCACGACTGTACAAGTGTGTGTGGACCATATTAAGTCCTTAGTGATATAGACGCCAAGGAACTTGAAGCTCTCGACCTGCTTCACTACAGACCCTTTGTCACATAGGCCACGTGTGTGTGTGTGTGATTGACTATAGGATATACGTAAGTTTAACCTTAAAAGTTGAGGAGGGCCTGACTAAACATATCTAGTAATTATGACTTACTATGTCATAATGACTCCCAATTTTATAATAATGATGTACTATGTCATAATGACTTCCTATCTCACAATGACTTCCTATTTCACAATAATGACTTACTATCTCATAATAATGATTTACTATTTCATAATTATGACTGGAATGAGCTTCCAATGCGGGCTACTTGTGGCAGGATATGGGTTTTCGTTTTGATGGTGCTGCATACGGCATAGAAAAGATGCTTTGACAGTAGGCATAGGCTAGGTTTTCATATTTAATTGGTCTCCCACACTCTCCTCCACCCCAAAACGGCATTTCAGATAAAGACTGTTCAATAGGCTGCAACTTTTAAACCGACCTTTTATTAATTAACTGTGAATATAATATGGGCCGACATTCTGGTGATTAAATTGTGCATACGTAGTAGCCTTTTGCCCATTCCCCAACCTCTGAAAGGCGTTACAGCAGCTGTTGGGTGTGTGCTTGCGCTCCTGACAGCACTGCAACCACCCCGAGACCCACTAAACTTAACCACATCTGGTTTCACTAAGCGCATGCGCTTTTGGAATAAGTTTAATTTTCGTGAGTGTGCTTTGTGTAGCCTACGGGGACGTTTTATACAATGTGCTATTGTATTGACTCGACACTTGCTGAGGTTACAAGGGCTAATAGTCAGAGGACATGAAGAAATACTGTCTGTGACGTGGCCTCTGTGATTTCCTCTATTGCGTAGGAAGGCTCTCTTACCGTTGTGCTGTATACTTTTTGACATATTGCTCCTCAACCGTGCAGATGTCCGGATCGTTTTTAGTCTACTCACTAGGCCTACTGTTCATGTGCTAGAATAATACGTGTGTAATTTCGCTTGATAAGTTTGCTTTGCGGGCCACAACGACACCGTTGAACTTGACAATGAAGGAGAAAACACGCCATCACTCTAAGACCCACTTAACATTAACAGCAGTAACAGCTGGAGTAATTCTACTGAGTTTGTTTGCATGGTCTTGTCATGCAGAAGAAGCGTCTTGCCACGGAGCTTACGACTTATACTTTGTTTTAGATCGGTAAGTAAAACGTATCACATCCGTATCACAGGAGTAGCTGCTTGCTCTTAGGGATGGATACAAAAAACAAAGTAGTTACAGTGCTACAATGTAACAGTGTAACAATAACAATGTGGCCACAATGTAACAACAATGCCACATTTACCAATGCACAGTCACAATGGCTTTTCATATGTTTTAGATACAAATCCTATATGTTTTATACGTTAGTTTCAGCAGTTGAATGGTTAAGTTAGTTAGTTCTGGATGCCTGATTATATTATATAATGCCGACCAAAATTGAATTAAAGGACATTCCAATAAATGCACTACTGTTCAAAAGTTTGGGGTCACTTAGAAATGTCCTTGCTTTCCATGAAAACATGAAATGAGTTGCAAAATGAATAGGAAATATAGTCAAGACGTTGACAAGATTATAAATAATGATTTTTAATAGAAATAATAATAGTGTCCTTCAAACTTTGCTTTTGTCAAAGAATCTCCATTTGAAGTAATCTGAAGAGATTTCACCCCATGCTTCCTGAAGCAACTCCCACAAGTTGGATTGGCTTGATGGGCACTTCTTACGTACCATACGGTCAAGCTGCTCCCACAACAGCTCAATAGGGTTGAGATGTTGTGCTGGCCACTCCATTATAGACAGAATACCAGCTGACTGCTTCTTCCCTTAATAGTTCTTGCATAGTTTGGAGCTGTGCTTTGGGTCATTGTCCTGTTGTAGGAGGAAATTGGCTCCAATCTTCCTCTGTCCAGTGTCTGGGTTCTTTTGCCCATCTTAATCTTTTCTTTTTTATTGGCCAGTCTGACATATGGCTTTTTCTTTAAAACTCTGCCTAGAAGGCCAGCATCCTGGAGTCGCCTCTTCACTGTTGACGTTGACACTGGTGTTTTGCTGGTACTATTTAATGAAGCTGCCAGTTGAGGACTTATGAGGCATCTGTTTCTCAAACTAGACACTCTAATGTACTTGTCCTCTTGATCAGTTGTGCACCGGGG
Source organism: Thymallus thymallus (assembly GCA_023634145.1). Classification (NCBI taxonomy): domain Eukaryota; kingdom Metazoa; phylum Chordata; class Actinopteri; order Salmoniformes; family Salmonidae; genus Thymallus; species Thymallus thymallus. Next base: position 3,916,094 of record CM042402.1, on the reverse strand, counting down.
CCTCCCACTCCTCTTTCTATTATGGTTAGAGCCAGTTTGCGCTGTTCTGTGAAGGGAGTAGTACACAGCGTTGCACAAGATCTGCAGTTTCTTGGCAATTTCTCGCATGGAATTGCCTTCATTTCTCAGAACAAGAATAGACTGACGAGTTTCGGAAGGAAGTTCTTTGCTTCTGGTCATTTTGAGCCTGTAATCGAACCCACAAATGCTGATGCTCCAGATACTCAACTAGTCTAAAGAAGGCCAGTTTTATTGCATCTTTAAATCAGCAGAACAGTTTTCAGCTGTGCTAACATAATTGCAAAAGGGTTTTCTAATGATCAATTAGCCTTTTAAAACAATAAACTTGGATTAGCTAACACAACGTGCCATTGGAAAACAGGAGTGATGATTGCTGATAATGGGCCTCTGTACGCCAATGTAGATATTCCATAAAAAATCTGCTGTTTCCAGCTACAATAGTCATTTACAACATGTATTTCTGATACATTTTATGTTATTTTAATGGACAAAACATGTGCTTTTCTTTCAAAAACAAGGACATTTCTATGTGACTCCAAAGTTTTGAACAGTAGTGTACATCATCATTAATTATTATCATTTTTACCTTTTATTTAACTAGGCAAGTCAGTTAAGAACAAATTTCAAATCCCGGTCTCCTGCTCTTCAGAACACTATGTTAGCTCACTGAGCTAAGGGCCTAGGCATTAGTTTAGGGAGCTAACACAAGTATTCAGGTCTCAGGCAATGTTATAAGTCAGTTGAGTAATTTGCCAAACCAATTACTTTAAACTGGTGATGAAAATAACTTTCATCACCAGTTTATGCCAGGCCTATGTCACAATGACAGCAGACTGTGGGCTATATTGGATACACTGTTTAGGTCTGCCCAACCATAATAACATGAAGCTACAGAAACACAACTTTAGGGTCGTAGCCTAAATCTAACCCTTGGTTTAACCCAAATTCCTTGTTTGCCATAAATGTGGTTTACTAACTTGTAACATAAGGAGAGTTCTTTCCAGTTCAGCAAGAGTTTACACACAGCTGAAGTTATGTGATACATACCATACTGGCGCAGAAAGCAGACTTGATACAACACATTTTTTTACTTCAGTTTTGACTTCAATTATTCTTCTTTCCCAACTTGACTCAATGCCATGTTTCTGCAAGGATACTCCTCCCCTTCCTGCCCCAGTTTCAAACCCTCTGTCTACTCTTTCCTGTCCTGCCCCAGTTTCAAACCCTCTGTCTACTCCTCCCCTTCCTGCCCCAGTTTCAAACCCTCTGTCTACTCCTCCCCTTTCCTGCCCCAGTTTCAAACCCTCTGTCTACTCCTTCCTGTCCTGCCCCAGTTTCAAACCCTCTGTCTACTCCTCCCCTTCCTGCCCCAGTTTCAAACCCTCTGTCTACTCCTTCCTGTCCTGCCCCAGTTTCAAACCCTCTGTCTACTCCTCCCCTTCCTGCCCCAGTTTCAAACCCTCTGTCTACTCCTTCCTGTCCTGCCCCAGTTTCAAACCCTCGGTCTACTCCTCCCCTTCCTGCCCCAGTTTCAAACCCTCTGTCTACTCCTCCCCTTCCTGCCCCAGTTTCAAACCCTCTGTCTACTCCTCCCCTTCCTGCCCCAGTTTCAAACCCTCTGTCTACTCCTCCCCTTCCTGCCCCAGTTTCAAACCCTCTGTCTACTCCTCCCCTTCCTGCCCCAGTTTCAAACCCTCTGTCTACTCCTCCCCTTTCCTGCCCCAGTTACTCCTCCCTGTCTTCCGTTAGAAAATTACAGGATGATACTCATAGGACTGTTGATACAACTGACAAAGTAAAAGGCCTTTTTTATTTACTTAGTTGGACAGTCCAACACCTTAGCCATACACCAAGATGGCCGAACCTCTTGTTGAGGTTGCTAGTACCTGATTCACACTATAGGACATGCCTAACCCTTTCTGTTGTGGCTTGGTTATTTTATTTTCACGTTGTCTTTCCAGAACTGTTCCTGTAACTATGGTGGATGTGTAAACAGGCCAGGCCAGTGCAGCGCGGCTTGGTTTAGCTCAGTAGTGTGAAAAGGACATAGGTGTTGAACCAAGGAAAGGACCCTACAATATAATGTATTCACAAGGCTTATCAGCCATATTAGTTATTAGTTACAATATTGTTAAGGGCCTAGGCAGTGGAACTTTGCTTCACCCTCACCCTCACTACCCTCCACTCTTTGCCAGTGATGTTTTGGAGATGGGGAAGGATCTGTTCATGTTTTAATGTTCTCTGCACATACATTGAATTGTAATGATTAGTTAAATTACCACAGTGTCGCTATCACATGTTACACTGTGACTGTGTTCACATTGGTGCCTTTGACTGATACAGGGTACGGAATGCCAAGGGCTGAGGTGTGTGAGACAAGCACACACTAATGCCACCCGTTACAGTCACATTTAGACACATGAGGTATCTGGATGATAACCATGATAACTACATAAAATGAAATCACATTGTTTTGGTCACATACACGTGGTTAGCAGATGTAGCGAAATGCTTGTGGCCAGTGATTTCTAATCAGTGTCCATAGGCAGCCTCCTCTGGTGTGTTAGTGATGGTTATTTAACAGTCTGATGGCCTTGAGATAGAAGCTGTTTTTCAGTCTCTCGGTCCCAGCTTTGATGCACCTGTACTGACCTCGCCTTCTGGATGATAGTGGGGTGAACAGGCAGTGGCTCGGGTGGTTGATGTCCTTGATGATCTTTTTGGCCTTCCTGTGACATCGATCTATCAGTCATATCAATTATCAACCAAAATAATAGATTTTATGAAAGTAGGTGGTAGTGGTATTGTAGCAAGGAAGTGAGTTGACCAGCAAGTTGACCAGCAAGTAGACCAGGAAGTAGACCAGGAAGTAGACCAGGAAGTAGACCAGGAAGTAGACCAGGAAGTAGACCAGGGAAGTAGACCAGGAAGTAGACCAGGCCACAGTACTTGAGTTCATTGAATCTCTATTGTCATGCAGCTGTAGACACTCACAATATTAGTGGTTTTGGCACAACAACGCTTTTATAACACAAAACATTTTTCTTGACTCGGCTCACCATGAGCACCATAATGAACACTTTACCCATCTAAAGAGACAGCCGATACTAGCAGCGGGTGATCAAGTTCATACAGTCTTCTCAGGAATTGTATGACTTATGTTCAATTTAGTTTCAAAGACAATGTGGTTGTCTTTCTTCTATCTGTGGTCCTCTGTAGCTCAGTGTGGTTGTCTTTCTTCTATCTGTGGTCCTCCGGAGCTCAGTGTGGTTGTCTTTCTTCTATCTGTGGTCCTCTGTAGCTCAGTGTGGTTGTCTTTCTTCTATCTGTGGTCCTCTGGAGCTCAGTGTGGTTGTCTTTCTTCTATCTGTGGTCCTCTGTAGCTCAGTGTGGTTGTCTTTCTTCTATCTGTGGTCCTCTGTAGCTCAGTGTGGTTGTCTTTCTTCTATCTGTGGTCCTCTGTAGCTCAGTGTGGTTGTCTTTCTTCTATCTGTGGTCCTCTGTAGCTCAGTGTGGTTGTCTTTCTTCTATCTGTGGTCCTCTGTAGCTCAGTGTGGTTGTCTTTCTTCTATCTGTGGTCCTCTGGAGCTCAGTGTGGTTGTCTTTCTTCTATCTGTGGTCCTCTGTAACTCAGTGTGGTTGTCTTTCTTCTATCTGTGGTCCTCTGTAGCTCAGTGTGGTTGTCTTTCTTCTATCTGTGGTCCTCTGTAGCTCAGTGTGGTTGTCTTTCTTCTATCTGTGGTCCTCTGTAGCTCAGTGTGGTTGTCTTTCTTCTATCTGTGGTCCTCTGTAGCTCAGTGTGGTTGTCGTTCTTCTATCTGTGGTCCTCTGTAGCTCAGTGTGGTTGTCTTTCTTCTATCTGTGGTCCTCTGTAGCTCAGTGTGGTTGTCTTTCTTCTATCTGTGGTCCTCTGTAGCTCAGTGTGGTTGTCTTTCTTCTATCTGTGGTCCTCTGTAGCTCAGTGTGGTTGTCTTTCTTCTATCTGTGGTCCTCTGTAGCTCAGTTGGTAGAGCATGTGTGTTTGTTTCCTGCTGTGGTCACATGTAGGCACTCACCATAGACTGTAGCCTTTATTATTTTGGTTTAGCTAAATTGTATATATTATACTGAATATATTAACCCTGTTTTCTCTGTTGCAGGTCGGGAAGTGTTTTAAACGACTGGAGTGAAATTTATGCCTTTGTGAAGAACCTTACAGAACGATTTGTGAGGTGAGCATTTTTTCCCAAACATGGTAAATGCATGTTATACAAATTACTTGTTGTCTGGGAAAGGGACAACGCTGGACTCGAGTTTGGATACGTTTGTTGAAATGGAACAAGGCCCTTTTTTTTTTTTTTTTTCACAATATGATATAACAATATAACAATATAACAATATAATAATATAACAATATAACAATATAAGCGACTTTTGTCCAGCTAAACACTAATCTAATTCATCCCTGTCCATTAACCAATACCGCCTTGCATATTTAAATGTAACCTTTATTTAACTAGGCAAGTCAGTTAAGAACAACATCTTATTTAAAATGATGGCCTACCTACAGGGTCAGCCCCTGGACCAAATTAGGGTTAAGTGCCTTGCTCAAGGACACATTGACAGGTTTTTCAATTTGTTGGCTCAGGTATTCAAACCAGCAACCTTTGAGTTACTGGCCCAACGCTCTAACCACAAGGCGGGAGGTTTTAAATGGGTCGTGGGAGGTTTTGAATGGGAGGTTTTGAATGGGAGGTTTTGAATGGGAGGTTTTGAATGGGTCACGGTTAAATAAAAAAATAAAAAAATGAATAAAAAATACTCCAGTCTGAACTTGAACGTCAGTTTAATACGTCAGTTTATACGTCAGTATTTGTTTTTAACTGACTTGCCTTGTTAAATAAATAAAACATTTTTAAATAATTTAATCTCTGAATAATTTTTCTTCAATCACAGTATTTTCTAAATAGAGCTATCAGCAGCACTGTTGGTCTCAAGCCAGTGAATTTATTAACATTATTCATCAAGAATAAGAATATGGGCCAAATTGTATTGTTGACAATGAAAGAGGTGGAAATGTTTTTCCCTTGTCATATAATTGCTACTTTTACTATCAATATAGCAATATGCGACTATTGGGTCGCGACTGAGACAACCTGGTTCAATTTGGGTCCTGAGGCAAAACCAGTTGTGAACCACTGGGCTAGACTATACAGCTGCTGTTCGTAGATTGTCAGATCTCTGCTGTTTAGGTGTATAGGCTGCTACATTTATGTAGAGGTGTTGCTTGTGTCTGTCGGGAGTGATGTGTTATCACGCTTGCTAAATAAATGCCAGAGGAAAGTGGAGAGCGCCTTGATCTTTGTGCGTTGTGCCCAGCACGCACGACCTGCGATTTCTGTGAATCTGATTGGTCAAGACATGCACAGAGTCTGCAGCAGCACTCGGATGTGAAGGACAGGGAAATTGTGTGAGTTCACAAATCATGAGGCGAATCGGTCTGAAAAACGGCACCTCTTTTAAATTCTTTGATATATGTTGTTAAACTAAATCAAAAGTGGTATGGCCCCCACACCTGTTTGAAAAGTGGTATGGCCCCCACACCTGATTTAAAAGTGGTATGGCCCCACACCTGATTGAAAAGTGGTATGGCCCCACACCTGATTGAAAAGTGGTATGGCCCCCACACCTGATTGAAAAGTGGTATGGCCCCCACACCTGATTGAAAAGTGGTATGGCCAACACACCTGATTGAAAAGTGGTATGGCCCCCACACCTGATTGAAAAGTGGTATGGCCCCCACACCTGATTGAAAAGTGGTATGGCCCCCACACCTGATTGAAAAGTGGTATGGCCCCCACACCTGATTGAAAAGTGGTATGGTCCCCACACCTCATTGAAAAGTGGTATGGCCCCCACACCTGATTGAAAAGTGGTATGGCCCCACACCTGATTGAAAAGTGGTATGGCCCCCACACCTGATTGAAAAGTGGTATGGCCCCCACACCTGATTGAAAAGTGGTATGGCCCCCACACCTGATTGAAAAGTGGTATGGCCCCACACCTGATTGAAAAGTGGTATGGCCCCCACACCTGATTGAAAAGTGGTATGGCCCCCACAACTGATTGAAAAGTGGTATGGCCCCCACACCTGATTGAAAAGTGGTATGGCCCCCACACCTGATTGAAAAGTGGTATGGCCCCCACACCTGATTGAAAAGTGGTATGGCCCCCACACCTGATTGAAAGGTGGTATGGCCCCACACCTGATTGAAAAGTGGTATGGCCCCCACACCTGATTGAAAAGTGGTATGGCCCCCACACCTCATTGAAAAGTGGTATGGCCCCCACACCTGATTGAAAAGTGGTATGGCCCCACACCTGATTGAAAAGTGGTATGGCCCCCACACCTCATTGAAAAGTGGTATGGCCCCCACACCTGATTGAAAAGTGGTATGGCCCCACACCTGATTGAAAAGTGGTATGGCCCCCACACCTGATTGAAAAGTGGTATGGCCCCACACCTGATTGAAAAGTGCTGTGGCAAATGCCACCTAGCCACACGTTTTCCGGCGGCCCTGATTGCAGGCTAAATTTCTTTGATTGCGTAACAACGTCGGTTGACTCAATGTTATGTGCCAGTCCAGACGGTATCGACCCAGCCAAACATAAATGAAGAAACGGTTTGTTGAAGAAAATAGCAAATGGGCCAGGTGTGAGTGGGTGGCAGCGAGGATCAGTCTTCTGGGCTGTGAGAATGGCCATTTGTACCGGGGTGGTCCAGATCCACACATAGATATCTATCCCTCCTTCCGAGCGCAGAATGGGCCTGAAGACCTGGGTTCGGGTAGTATTTGACAAGTTTCAAGGACACAGAGAGGCAAGGAAACAGAGAGGCGAGGACACAGAGAGGCGAGGACACAGAGAGGCGAGGACACAGAGAGGCGAGGACACAGAGAGGCGAGGACACAGAGAGGCGAGGACACATAGAGGCGAGGACACAGAGAGGCGAGGACAATCTGCTATACAATGCTCGTTTACCAGGAACACTTCTGTTCTGCCATGTGGAGCTTGCAGGCTGGAGAGATTTCTCTCTTTTTTTCTCTCCAGATTTCTCCCAGTCTGGCATTGCAAGCAAGCTCTTGATTTATTCAGTGTTGGTTGGAAGAGAACTGGAGAAGGATTTAATTGAAAGTACAGGCTTATATTTCAGTCTAGCCTGAGCTGTTAGTCTAGGTATATAAGATCAATAAAGTCTGTATGGATCAGATGTGATTCTAGCCTATCCATCACCTGTCTGAAGTTAAAACTGATACAAATTGTTTGACTGCTGTATTTCCTTGCCAGATATGGCTGTGTGGCGTAAATATGCTATGTGCTGTGACTGTGGGGGAGGACTAGCTGAGACTAGCGGAGACTAGCGGAGACTAGCGGAGACTAGCTGAGACTAGCTGAGACTGGCTGAGACTGGCTGAGACTGGCTGAGACTAGCGGAGACTAGCGGAGACTGGCTGAGACTGGCTGAGACTGGCTGAGACTGGCTGAGACTGGCTGAGACTGGCTGAGACTGGCTGAGACTGGCTGAGACTGGCTGAGACTGGCTGAGACTGGCTGAGACTAGTTGAGATTAGCTGAGACAAACTAGTGTATTGGTATCTTGTATACCATGTAAAGTTTGTTGGTAGATTTATTTTCGTCACACCGCATATCTGAGATAATGTCTTTACACTTAGACAGCCTATTCAATAACTATCTATCTCATTCTGTTTTTCTCATGTTAATGAGATCCTAATGGTCACACCTTCACAGATTGTTGAGTTGTATTACTGTGCAGTCTCAAAGTAAAAAGGATGAGTAGAATTGAATTTTAGTGTAGAAAGGATACGACACTAAAAGCCATTACTGATATACACTGACCTGATATACACTGACCTGAAATACACTGACCTGATATACACTGACCTGATATACATTGACCTGATATACACTGACCTGATATACACTGACCTGATATACACTGACCTGATATACACTGACCTGATATACACTGACCTGATATACATTGAGTACCAAACATTAAGAACACCTTCCTATTGTTGGGTTGCACCCCACCCTTTTGCCCTCAGAACAGCCTCAATTCGTCAGGCATCGAATGTGTCGAAAGCATTCCACAGGAATGCTGGCCTATATTGACTACAATGCTTCCCACAGTTGTGTCAAGTTGGCAGGATGCCATTTGGTGGTGGAACAGTCTTGATACACATGGGAAACAGTTGAGTGTAAAAAAAAAACAGCAGCGTTGAAGTTCTTGACACAAACCGGTGCGCCTGGCACCTACTACCATACCCCGTTCCAAGGCTCTTAAATCTGTTGTCTTGCCCATTCACCCTCTAAATGGCACACATACACAATCCATGTCTCAAGGCTTAAAAATCCTTCTTTAACATGTCTCCTCCCCTTCATCTACACTGATTGAAGTGTATTTAACAAGTCACATCACTAAGGGATCATAGCTTTCACCTGGATTCACCTGGTCAGTCTGTCATGGAAAGAGCTTCTTAATGTTTTGTCCACTCAGTGTTTTGTTTCATTCCAGTCCCAGCATGAGGGTTTCCTTTATAGTGTTCTCATCTTCAGCCAAAGTGATGTTACCTCTCACCGGAGACAGGTATTATGTTCCTCCTATTGATAATGGCATGTAGTAAGCCTTGTAATAACACATTATAAAGGGTCATAGTACATGTTATTTCTATAAAGCATTAGCCTATCCCTGGCGGTTTTAAAACTGACTCATGTAGTTGTAGTTCAGTTCAGCTATTTATATATGTATCCACTTGTAAACACACCCACCATAGCAGAACATGTAGGATAGTGAATTGATGTCTTTCTGTTTAAAGATATGAAATTCAGGAAGGCCTGGAGAGACTGAGAGTGGTGAAGCCAGCAGGGGAAACCTACATGCATGAAGGGATTAAAGAGGTGCAGTATGGGTAACACTTTAATAGAATGTTACACTAACTCCACTGACGGCCTACCTACAGTGTCAGCTCCTGGAGCAAATTAGGGTTAAGTGCCTTGCTCAAGGACACATTGACAGGTTTTTCACCCTGTCGGCTCGGCTATTCGAAACTGTGACCTTTCAGTTACTGGCCCTACACTCTAACCGCAAGGCTACCTGCTACCTAACCCTAAACCTACTCTAATCCTAACCTTAACCCTAAACCTACTCTAAACCTAACCCTAAACCTAACCCTAAATATAACCCTTAACCTAACCCTAAACCTACTCTTAACCTAATCCTAAACCTAACCCTAAAGCTATCCTAACCCTTAACCTAACCCCAACCCTAACCCTAATCCTAATCCTAAACCTAACCATAAACCTAACTGTAAACCTAACCGTAAACCTAGTCAAATCCACTCTACTAATGACATGACCACATCGGAAAACGACTTCACCTCACTAGAGAAGCCTTTAGTACTGCACAGAATATCCCCCACGTTATGATCATAACAGTAAGATACTGTGTTAGCCTTGTCGTTCTGACATTGACCATGTCTTTGCTAGTCCTCTATTCCCTTTACAGTGCACTACTTCTGACCAGAGAGAAAGGGGATACCTAGTCAGCATTTAACCCAACCCCTCTGAATCAGAGAGGTGCAGGGAGCTGCCTTAATCAACCACCGCATTATCAGTGCCCAGAGAGCAGTTGTTCTTGGGGTTAACTGCGTTGCTCAAGGCAGAACGGCAGATTCTTCCACCTTGCCGGCTGGGGGATTCAAATCAGCAACCTTTTGGTTACTGGCCCAACCCTCTGAACCACTAGGCTACCTGCCGCCCTATGAAGTGCAGTGCAAAGGGAACAGGAACACGGTCCTATTAAACGGTTAGGTCTGGATTTCTCTTCTGCAGACATACTGTACAGGGTTGGGGTCAAATCCATTTAAATTATAGTCAATTTATTCAGGAAATTCACTTAAAATCCAATTCCAAGTCCAATTTTCCTTATATGAAAGCATAGAGGAAACTGAAATCTGTACAGTCTGTTCTTATTAATTCATAATCACATATCTCTGTTTATTCCTCCATTCCCACCGCTTGTGTTTTCACCAAAAGGCAAACCACCAAATAAAAGCCCAAAGCACCAAGTCCTCCAGCATCATCATAGCTCTGACAGACGGAAAGCTAGATGTCTACATCCACGAATTAACAGTTGAAGCGGTAAGCTTGATTTTATTTAAAAAACTATGTTTTCGTTTTCATGTTTGTTTGTTCAAGGTTCTTTTTTTCCAGACACCGATTAAGCATGGTGTTGGACTGAAAAGCACGCTCAATGGAGAATCTTTAGTCCATGATTACGTGTCATCTGGATTTGAGAAACTGGCTCTTAATATCCAATGCAGAGTGTTACTTATTATTTAAAAGTTAAAGTTATTTGTATTTTTCTCTAATGCAGGCCAACAATGCGAGGACCTATGGTGCTCGAGTCTACTGTGTTGGTATCAAGGACTTTGACGAGCAACAGCTAGCCGAGGTGGCTGACACCAAAGATCAAGTGTTCCCCGTCAAAGATGGCTTCCATGCACTCAAAGGCATCGTAAATTCAGTAAGTTTGTATTTGTTGATTTCTTTGTTCATTTATTCTCTAGAAATGTACAGTAAGGGTTCTGATGTAAAGTACATTATTTTAGAGTTATTTGGTAACCTTTTTGTGGAAGTAACTTTTGCTTGAAGAGACAGACGTTCATATTGAAGTAGGTGGTTGTTCCACTGTTTCCTCCTACATGGCGGTGTCTCCCCAGTGCTGTGTCTGTTTCCTGCAACATGGTGGTGTCTCCCCAGTGCTGTGTCTGTTTCCTGCAACATGGTGGTGTCTCCCCAGTGCTGTGTCTGTTTCCTCCAACATGGTGGTGTCTCCCCAGTGCTGTGTCTGTTTCCTGCAACATGGTGGTGTCTCCCCAGTGCTGTGTCTGTTTCCTCCAACATGGTGGTGTCTCCCCAGTGCTGTGTCTGTTTCCTCCAACATAGTGGTGTCTCCCCAGTGCTGTGTCTGTTTCTTCCAACATGGCGGTGTCTCCCCAGTGCAGTGTCTGTTTCCTCCAACATGGTGGTGTCTCCCCAGTGTTGTGTCTGTTTCCTCCAACATGGTGGTGTCTCCCCAGTGCTGTGTCTGTTTCCTCCAACATGGCGGTGTCTCCCCAGTGTTGTGTCTGTTTCCTCCAACATGGTGGTGTCTCCCCAGTGCTGTGTCTGTTTCCTCCAACATAGTGGTGTCTCCCCTGTGCTGTGACAGTATAACAGTTAGTAGATAGATATTGCAAGTTGATATAGATAAATATGGAATATTTGCATGGTTAACTATACTATACAGGTCAGAGAAATACTTAAATAGCTAAATGTGCGTATGATATAAGTGAGGGTAATAATAGTTTACTTAATATACAGTCTGGTTAAATGAACAGGTAAGTGAATATTTTGCATGGTTAAATTAACTGTACAGGTAAATGACTGGAAGAGATACTTAAATAACTAAATGTGCGTATGATATAATTTAGGGTAATAATAATAATTCCCTAAAAATACAGTCCGTAGTGCAGGGTTTAATTACAGATAAATGCACGTATTGCATTTATACTAAAAGCAATGATAAAAGATACAACTGACAGGATACTAATATGCATTCCTGAGTGAATGATTACGTAAATTCAGTCCAAGAATTACTTACAATATTGCACGTGATATGATATAATATTAATGTAGATAATGTATGACAGTGGGCTCACATAGAAGGCCTTTTATATGATAATGTATGACAGTGGGCTCACATAGAAGGCCTTTTATATGATAATGTATGACAGTGGGCTCACATAGAAGGCCTTTTATATGATAATGTATGGCAGTGGGCTCACATAGGCCTTTTTATATGATAATGTATGACAGTGGGCTCACATAGAAGGACTTTTATATGATAATGTATGACAGTGGGCTCACATAGAAGGCCTTTTATATGATAATGTATGACAGTGGGCTCACATAGAAGGCCTTTTATATGATAATGTATGACAGTGGGCTCACATAGAAGGCCTTTTATATGAAAATGTATGACAGTGGGCTCACATAGAAGGCCTTTTATATGATAATGTATGACAGTGGGCTCACATAGAAGGCCTTTTTATATGATAATGTATGATAGTGGCTCACATAGAAGGCCTTTTATAAGGTAATGTTGGACAGTGGGCTCACATAGAAGTCCTTTTTATATGATAATGTATGGCAGAAGGCTCACATAGAAGGCCTTTTTATATGATAATGTATGGCAGAGGGCTCACATAGAAGGCCTTTTTATATGATAATGTATGGCAGAGGGCTCACATAGAAGGCCTTTTTATATGATAATGTATGGCAGAGGGCTCACATAGGCCTTTTTATATGATAATGTATGGCAGAGGGCTCACATAGAAGGCCTTTTTATATGATACTGTATGGCAGAGGGCTCACATAGAAGGCCTTTTATATGATAATGTATGGCAGAGGGCTCACATAGAAGGCCTTTTTATATGATAATGTATGGCAGAGGGCTCACATAGAAGGCCTTTTTATATGATACTGTATGGCAGAGGGCTCACATAGAAGGCCTTTTATATGATAATGTATGGCAGAGGGCTCACATAGAAGGCCTTTTATATGATAATGTATGGCAGAGGGCTCACATAGAAGGCCTTTTTATATGATAATGTATGGCAGAGGGCTCACATAGAAGGCCTTTTTATATGATAATGTATGATAGTGGCTCACATAGAAGGCCTTTTATATGATAATGTCGGCTTAGAGTTTTTAATAGAACGGAGGAATATAATAATCTTGCATAATTTCCCCATAAATGATTACACAGCCCCCCATCTCTCCCCCTCATCGCTCTCTTCCCCACATAGCTCTCTCTGTCTCCCCCATTCTCTCCCACATAGCGCCCTCTCTCTCCCCCACTCATCCCCCAAATAGCTCCCTCTCTCTTCTCCTCTCTCCTCCCTTACATACAGTTGAATTCCCTGTCTTAGGTCAGTTAGGATCACCACTTTATTTTAAGAATGTGAAATGTCAGAATAATAGTAGAGAGAATTATTTATTTCAGCTTTTATTTCTTTCATCACATTCCCAGTCGGTCAGAAGTTTACATTACTCAATTATTATTTGGTAGCATTGCCTTTAAATTGTTTAACTTGGGTCAAACATTTTGGGTAGCCTTCCACAAGCTTCTCACTATAAATTGGGTGAATTTTGGCCCATTCCTCCTGACAGAACTGGTGTAACTGAGTCAGGTTTGTAGGCCTCCTCGCAAACACACGCTTTTTCAGTTCTGCCCAATAGGATTGAGGTCAGGGCTTTGTGATGGCCACTCCAATACCTTGACTGATGTCCTTAAGCCATTTTGCCACAACTTTGGAAGTATGCTTGGGGTCATTGTCCTCTTGGAAGGCCCATTTGCGATCAAGCTTTTACTTCCTGACTGATGCCTTGAGATGTTGCTTCAATATATCCACATAATTTTCCTTCATCATGATGCCATCTACTTTGTGAAGTGCACCAGACCCTCCTGCAGCAAAGCACCCCCACAACATGATGCTGCCACCCCTGTGCTTCACAGTTGGGATGGTGTTCTTTGGCTTGCAGGCATCCTCCTTTTTCCTCCAAACATAACAAGGCCAAACAGTTATATTTTTGTTTCATCAGACCAGAGGACATTTCTCCAAAAAGTACGATCTTTGTCCCATGTGCTGGCTTTTTTATGGCGGTTCTGGAGCAGTGTCTTCTTCCTTGCTGAGCGGCCTTTCAGGTTATGTCGATATTGATATTTTTGTACCTGTTTCCTCCAGCATCTTCACAAGGTCCTTTGCTGTTGTTCTGGGATTTATTTGCACTTTTCACACCAAAGTACGTTCATCTCTACGAGACAGAACGCGTCTCCTTCCTGAGCGGTATGACGGCTGCGTGGTCCCATGGTGTTTATACTTGCGTACTATTGTTTGTACAGATGAACGTGGTACCTTCAGGAGTTTGGAAATTGCTCCCAAGGATGAACCAGACTTGTGGAGGTCTACAATTGTATTTCTGAGGTCTTGGCTGATTTCTTTTCATTTTCCCATGATGTCGAGCAAAGAGGCACTGAGTTTGAAGGTAGGCCTTGAAATACATCCACTGGTACACCTCCAATTGACTCAAATGATGTCAATTAGCCTATCAGTAGCTTCTAAAGCAATGACATAATTTACGAGAATTTTCCAAGCTGTTTAAAGGCACAGTCAACTACTGTATGTAAACTTCTGACCCACTGGAATTGTGATATAGTTAATTATAAGTGAAATAATCTGTCTGTAAACAATTGTTAGAAGAATTACTTGTGTCATGCACAAAGTAGATGTCCTTACTGACTTGCCAAAACTATAGTTTGTTAACATGAAATCTGTGGAGTGGTTGAAAAATGAGTTTTAATGACTTCAACCTACGTGTACATAAACTTCCGACTTCAGCTGTATCTCTCTCTTTCCACTGGTCTCTCCCCAACATAGCTTCCCCTCCCTTCTCCACTCCACTCTCCCCGTCTAAACCAGTCGGTTCAGCAGATTGAACTGGAGACATTTCTCAGGTGTTACAGTCTAATCTGTCCTCCACACGTCGACAGAGTCTGATAACGGATTGGGATGTATCTATTATGCATCTGAGTAATGCTGCCGTATCCATTCTGTGTGTGTGTGTGTGTGTGTGTGTGTGTGTGTGTGTGTGTGTGTGTGTGTGACTAATGTTGCCAAATCCATTCCTTTCTATAGATATTAAAGCAGTCCTGTACAGAGATCCTGACAGTAGAGCCTTCCAGTGTCTGCGTTAACGGTGAGTGTTGGATTGTTGTTGGGTTGTGTGTTTGTGTGAATAGTTGTTGGTTTGTGTGAATAGTTGTTGGTGTGTGTTTGTGTGAATAGTTGTTGGTGTGTGTCTGTGGGTGTTTGTGTGAATAGTTGTTGGTGTGTGTGTGTATAGTTGTGTGTGTTTGTGTGTATAGTTGTTGGTGTGTGTGGTTGTTTGTGTGTATAGTTGTTGGTGTGTGTGTGTGTGTGTGTGTGTGTATAGTTGTTGGTGTGTGTGTGTATAGTTGTGTGTGTTTGTGTGTATAGTTGTTGGTGTGTGTGGTTGTTTGTGTGTATAGTTGTTGGTGTGTGTGTGTGTATAGTTGTTGGTGTGTGTGTGTATAGTTATGTGTGTTTGTGTGTATAGTTGTTGGTGTGTGTGGTTGTTTGTGTGTATAGTTGTTGGTGTGTGTGTGTGTGTGTATAGTTGTTGGTGTGTGTGTGTATAGTTATGTGTGTTTGTGTGTATAGTTGTTGGTGTGTGTGTGTGTGTTTGTGTGTATAGTTGTTGGTGTGTGTTTGTGTGTATAGTTGTGTGTGTGTGTTTGTGTGTATAGTTGTTGGTGTGTGTGTGTGTGTGTGTTTGTGTGTATAGTTGTGTGTTTGTGTGTATAGTTGTTGGTGTGTGTGTGTGTGTTTGTGTGTATAGTTGTGTGTGTGTGTGTGTGTGTTTGTGTGTATAGTTGTTGGTGTGTGTGTGTGTGTGTGTGTGTTTGTGTGTATAGTTGTGTGTGTGTGTTGTTTCCATCAGCAGCCACACAAATCCCAGGCTGGAATGTATGTTCTGTTTCTTGAGCCAGTTTGCTACAGCAGGACACAAATTGTTATGTGGATTGTCATTAATGGACATTTTTGTAGGTGTTGATACATTTTTCATGAGGGAAAATCAAGTCTGAAATGTCAAAGTGGAAATTACAAACGTCAGAAGCCTTTTCAAACCTCAAATACACTATAAGTGTCAAATGTAGTGCATTGCAGGAAAGTTCTCCTGTAACAGGGTGTTCAAATTAAGATCCTACATCTGAGTGTGTGTGTGTGTGTGTCCGTGTGTGTGTGGCGACCCTGTGTCTGTGTGTTATCCAAGGGCCCCTCTCCTCACTACCTCCTGTGTCTGTGTGTTATCCTAGGGCCCCTCTCCTCACTACCTCCTGTGTCTGTGTGTTATCCTAGGGCCCCTCTCCTCACTACCTCCTTGTCTTGTTTACATAACACAGAGTCGTTTGACATCGTGCTGCGAGGAAACGGCTTCTCTGTGGGACAAGGCAACGACAGGGTTGTCTGTTGCTTCATAGTTGGCACGCAGACATACCGTAAGTACAGGCTCACACACATATCGTACAGTAGCCGTCTTAACATGCCAAGTGAAAGACCCAAACTCTGCCCCTCTACCCCTCTGCCCCTCTACCCCTCTGCCCCTCTACCACTCTACCCCTCTACCCCTCTACCCCTCTACCCCTCTACCCCTCTACCCCTCTACCCCTCTACCCCTCTACCACTCTACCCCTCTACCCCTCTACCCCTCTACCACTCTACCACTCTACCACTCTACCACTCTACCACTCTGCCCCTCTACCACTCTGCCCCTCTACCACTCTACCCCTCTACCCCTCTACCCCTCTACCCCTCTACCCCTCTACCCCTCTACCACTCTACCACTCTACCACTCTACCCCTCTACCCCTCTACCCCTCTACCACTCTACCCCTCTACCCCTCTAACACTCTCACAGTCTGACAGTAACATCATCTCATATAATCCACTCAATTTCTAATCCAAACTGCTGCTGATATCATGTTTTGTACAATTGTCCTGTGGTATTAAAGTTTCAATGTATATTCACCTTATTTCTCCTTCATTATAGAGTCTGAGTGTGTGAGTGAGATAGTGTGCAGGGACGTCATTCTAGTCTTTATTTCAGATCATAAGCCAAGTGTTGTGCGGAACGATTATCTCCTGTGTCCTGCGCCAGTGCTGTATGAAGTGGGACAGTAAGTACTCAATTGTGCTGTATGAAGTGTCATTAAACCAGACTTGTTTCAGTATGTCATTAAACCAGACTTGTTTCAGTATGTCACTAAACAAGACCTGTGTCAGTATGTCACTAAACCAGACCTGTGTCAGTATGTCACTAAACCAGACCTGTGTCAGTATGCCACTAAATCAAGCCAGCCTCACAATCTAGATCAAGCCAACCTCACATACAAAATCAAGCCAGTCTCACATACTAAATCAAGCCAGCCTCACATACTAAATCAAGCCAGCCTTACATACAAAATCAAGCCAGCCTCACATACAAAATCAAGCCAGCCTCATATACTAAATCAAGCCAGCCTCACATACAAAATCAAGCCAGCCTCACATACTAAATCAAGCCAGCCTCACATACTAAATCAAGCCAGCCTTACATACAAAATCAAGCCAGCCTCACATACAAAATCAAGCCAGCCTCATATACTAAATCAAGCCAGCCTCACATACTAAATCAAGCCAGCCTCACATACTAAATCAAGCCAGCCTCACATACTAAATCAAGCCAGCCTCACATACTAAATCAAGCCAGCCTCACATACAAAATCAAGCCAGCCTCACATACTAAATCAAGCCAGCATCAAATACTAGATAAAGCCAGCCTCACATACTAAATAAAGCCAGCCTCACATACTAAATCAAGCCAGCCTCACATACTAAATCAAGCCAGTCTCACATACAAAATCAAGCCAGCCTCATATACTAAATCAAGCCAGCATCAAATACTAGATAAAGCCAGCCTCACATTCTAAATCAAGCCAGCCTCACATACTAGATCAAGCCAGCCTCGCATACTAAATCAAGCCAGCCTCACATACTAGATCAATCCAGCCTCACATAATGAATCAAGCCAGCCTCACATACTATCCAGTATTTGAAAACATTTGAGATATGTGTTTAATCCATGTTCTGACCAAAAACAGAAAGGCACTGCAGAGCTCAAGAACTGAAATTGAGTATGTAGAGGTTATTTTTCTCTCACGTCATAGGTTTAATCTTCAAGTACAACAACACCTGATACTGATGTTCTCTCTGACTCCAACACAACAACAACACCTGATACTGATGTTCTCTCTGACTCCAACACAACAACAACACCTGATACTGATGTTCTCTCTGACTCCAACACAACAACAACACCTGATACTGATGTTCTCTCTGACTCCAACACAACAACAACACCTGATACTGATGTTCTCTCTGACTCCAACACAACAACACCTGATACTGATGTTCTCTCTGACTCCAACACAACAACAACAACACCTGATACTGATGTTCTCTCTGACTCCAACACAACAACAACACCTGATACTGATGTTCTCTCTGACTCCAACACAACAACACCTGATACTGATGTTCTCTCTGACTCCAACACAACAACAACACCTGATACTGATGTTCTCTCTGACTCCAACACAACAACAACACCTGATACTGATGTTCTCTCTGACTCCAACACAACAACAACACCTGATACTGATGTTCTCTCTGACTCCAATTTAAAATAGTGTGATTGTATTGGGGGAAATGTGGTCCAGAACATATTAAGATTATAAAAATTCCATGAGATTTTTTTTATGTATAGCAAGTTGATCTTCTCACAATCCGACAGTAACATCATCTCATATAATCCACTCAATTTCTAATCCAAACTGCTGCTGATAACATGTTTTGTACAATTGTCCTGTGGTATTAAAGTTTCAATGTATATTCACCTTATTTCTCCTTCATTATAGAGCACACTGTGCCAGGGCCCGTATTCACAAAGAATTTTAGAGCATGATGACTAGGAGGGGGAACCTGATCCTAGATCAGCAATCCTACTCTGAAACTAATTAATTCTTGGCATGGCCACGGTGACCCATTAAGTAGTTAGCTGCTAGGCCTGGTACAGCGGGCTGGGGCGGGCCGGGTAGTGGGTAAACACATCTGTTCTGGGGCTTTAAAGGGATGTGCGACAGATGCAGCGATTCTCTTCTCCACGCTCTCTCCATTTAAATAATTCACCATGCTACTGTAACAATCCCCTTTCCTGTCCATCCCTAACCCCCGGACCACCTGCATCATGGAATCATGGAACGGATGGAATGTCTGAAAGTTCTGTCTCTGTCTCTGTCCATCTGTCTGCCTCTCTGCTGTCTCCGTCACCATCAATGGTGATGCTGGCTGGGGGGGGGGGGGGGGGGGGGCAATGGGTTAGATCGGTTGGTTAGCATGGACGCTAACATAGGGAAAAGCCTGTATATCGTTGAAGAAGGATTATATTGGCCAAGAGTATTGAGCTCTTTGTGCTTTGTGTTCTCTGGTTTAGTCTAAGGCATGTGGTTTAGTCTAAGGCATGTGGTTTAGTCTAAGGCATGTGGTTTAGTCTAAGGCATGTGGTTTAGTCTAAGGCATGTGGTTTAGTCTAAGGCATGTGGTTTAGTCTAAGGCATGTGGTTTAGTCTAAGGCATGTGGTTTAGTCTAAGGCATGTGGTTTAGTCTAAGCCATGTGGTTTAGTCTAAGGCATATGGTTTAGTCTAAGGCATGTGGTTTAGTCTAAGGCATGTGGTTTAGTCTAAGGCATATGGTTTAGTCTAAGGCATGTGGTTTAGTCTAAGCCATGTGGTTTAGTCTAAAGCATGTGGTTTAGTCTAAGGCATGTGGTTTAGTCTAAGGCATGTGGTTTAGTCTAAGGCATGTGGTTTAGTCTAAGCCATGTGGTTTAGTCTAAGCCATGTGGTTTAGTCTAAGGCATATGGTCCCTATAGGTGACTATTGTATGTATGTATGTCTGGTTAGTAGTTAGTAAGTACATACTTCAGATTTGACCTGTAGATTTGGCCTATAGATTTGGTTATTTGGTGGTTGTTATATAGATAGACCAAACTTTATTTGCCCATGAGAGGGAATTTATCTATCACATATAAGAGCAATAGCAATGCAGAAACAAATGTACATACAAGCACCATATACTATACACATTCCATATACTATACACATTCCATATACTATACACATTCCATATACTATACACATTCCATATACTATACACATTACAAATACTATACACATTCCATACACTATACACATTCCATACACTATACACATTCCATAAACTATACACATTCCATATACTATACAAATTCCATACACTATACACATTACAAATACTATACACATTCCATACACTATACACATTACAAATACTATACACATTCCATACACTATACACATTCCATACACTATACACATTCCATACACTATACACATTCCATACACTATACACATTCCATACACTATACACATTCCATATACTATACACATTCCATACACTATACACATTACAAATACTATACACATTCCATACACTATACACATTCCATACACTATACACATTCCATACACTATACACATTCCATACACTATACACATTCCATACACTATACACATTACAAATACTATACACATTCCATACACTATACACATTCCATGTACTATACACATTACAAATACTATACACATTACAAATACTATACACATTCCATGTACTATACACATTCCATATACTATACACATTCCATATACTATACACATTCCATACACTATACACATTCCATACACTATACACATTACAAATACTATACCCATTCCATACACTATACACATTCCATACACTATACACATTACAAATACAATACACATTCCATATACTATACACATTCCATGTACTATACACACTCCATGTACTATACACACTCCATATACTATACACATTCCATACACTATACACATTCCATACACTATACACATTCCATACACTATACACATTCCATACACTATACACATTCCATACACTATACACATTCCATATACTATACACATTACAAATACAATACACATTCCATATACTATACACATTCCATATACTATACACATTCCATACACTATACACATTACAAATACTATACACATTCCATACACTATACACATTCCATACACTATACACATTCCATACACTATACACATTCCATACACTATACACATTACAAATACAATACACATTCCATACACTATACACATTCCATACACTATACACATTACAAATACTATACACATTCCATACACTATACACATTCCATACACTATACACATTCCATACACTATACACATTCCATACACTATACACATTCCATACACTATACACATTCCATATACTATACACATTCCATATACTATACACATTACAAATACTATACACATTCCATACACTATACACATTCCATACACTATACACATTCCATAAACTATACACATTCCATATACTATACAAATTCCATACACTATACACATTACAAATACTATACACATTCCATACACTATACACATTACAAATACTATACACATTCCATACACTATACACATTCCATACACTATACACATTCCATACACTATACACATTCCATATACTATACACATTCCATACACTATACACATTACAAATACTATACACATTCCATACACTATACACATTCCATACACTATACACATTCCATACACTATACACATTCCATACACTATACACATTCCATACACTATACACATTCCATACACTATACACATTACAAATACTATACACATTCCATACACTATACACATTCCATACACTATACACATTACAAATACTATACACATTACAAATACTATACACATTCCATGTACTATACACATTCCATATACTATACACATTCCATATACTATACACATTCCATACACTATACACATTCCATACACTATACACATTACAAATACTATACCCATTCCATACACTATACACATTCCATACACTATACACATTACAAATACAATACACATTCCATATACTATACACATTCCATGTACTATACACACTCCATGTACTATACACACTCCATACACTATACACATTCCATACACTATACACATTCCATACACTATACACATTCCATACACTATACACATTCCATACACTATACACATTCCATACACTATACACATTCCATACACTATACACATTCCATATACTATACACATTACAAATACAATACACATTCCATATACTATACACATTCCATACACTATACACATTCCATACACTATACACATTCCATACACTATACACATTCCATACACTATACACATTCCATATACTATACACATTACAAATACAATACACATTCCATATACTATACACATTCCATATACTATACACATTCCATACACTATACACATTACAAATACTATACACATTCCATACACTATACACATTCCATACACTATAAACATTCCATACACTATACACATTCCATACACTATACACATTACAAATACAATACACATTCCATACACTATACACATTCCATACACTATACACATTACAATTACTATACACATTACAAATACTATACACATTCCGTACACTATACACATTACAAATACTATACACATTACAAATACTATACACATTCCATATACTATACACATTCCATACACTATACATATACTATACACATTACAAATACTATACACATTACAAATACTATACACATTCCATATACTATACACATTCCATACACTATACATATACTATACACATTACAAATACTATACACATTACAAATACTATACACATTACAAATACTATACACATTACAAATACTATACACATTCCATATACTATACACATTCCATATACTATACACATTCCATACACTATACACATTCCGTACACTATACACATTCCATACACTATACACATTCCATACACTATACACATTCCGTACACTATACACATTCCGTACACTATACACATTACAAATACTATACACATTCCATACACTATACACATTCCATATACTATACACATTACAAATACAATACACATTCCATATACTATACACATTCCATACACTATACACATTACAAATACTATACACATTCCATATACTATACACATTCCATATACTATACACACTCCATATACCATACACATTCAGTCACTTGGTGGTGGCGTGGGTCTCATCTGTGGTGACAGCTGTGGCACGGTTCAGTCCTGCAACACAGGCATCTGTTGGTGCCCCCACCCCTCTCCCCCTTTCCCTCTCCATCATATCGCCCCATTAGGTGGTGCCCCACACCCCTACCCCCCGTCCTCCTGTCCCTTACCCCCTGTGTGTTGATGATAACAGGGTTGAGTGGCGGTGCTCTTGCCCTGCCGTGTCTCACCTGGTGTTCGCACAACGGTGGAGGGTAAAATAAAACTTATGGGTCTGGTGACACCTGGCTGACACCTGGCTGACACCTGGCTGACACCTGGCTGACACCTGCCAACAGGACAGGACAGGACAGGTAACTAATGCAGCGAGCCTCATCAATAATCGAACAGGACAATCTGAGGTTTCCGCGGGCTGTAGACTGTGTCAGACGTCCGATTGGTGCCATTTGATGTCATAGCCATAAACATCTCTGGGTCTTTGAAAAGCTAAAAAAAACAAACGGTATTATTGAGAGCAGCATTGGGATCTGCCTCCCTGTAGCATTTAGGTCAGGTAATGTGACAGGTATTATTTTCTTGACCCATTATAAAGACTAGTTGAGCCCTGTGCCCCGAAGGTAAAGAATGTGATCCCCAATGGAAATACGCGACAGCGGACGTATGATTCAATACCTTTAGCAGTGCAACAAAAACCTGGAGCTTATGTATCGAATAATAGCAAGTCATGAGTAGCAATCCAAATATTTATCAGGTTTAATAGTTCAGAGGAAACTAACATTGAGGAGGAGAAACAGCATGACCTCAGTTTGTGGGTGCGGTCGACAGCACTCTGTTTCACAAAGGCAGAAACAGGTGAATAATGCATGAACATATCCTTCTGTCGCTCTGTCTCTTCTTATAACTTGTGATGCTATAAAGCCCAGTGAGTGACAGTTGAAGGCAGGGCCCCAGCTGTTAGGTTGAGCTGGGGTTATGTCTGAATAGATGGGCGAAGAGAGGGGGAAATGCCATGCCAGAGGTAAAATGGGCCGGGGATCACTCCAAGGGATCACTCTAAAACCCTGTAAAGACTGACACACGTTCCCAGGGACGTCAAGGCAGACATGGTAGACGACCCAGGCCTCTCCTCTCCTTGTATCACTGGAGATCTCTAAACTTGGATGTGGTCAAACCTGGGTTAAACTACTATTTTAAATGATTCCAAATACTTCATATGGGCTTGCCTGGCTGACTTGACCAATAGAACAGTCCCAAAACTGTAAACCCCGCCCATCTGACACTCCAGGCAGAATAGAGCAAAGTATTGAAAAGATTTCTTAGTCTGGTCGATGGAGATCTCTGACCTCTCTTTTCCTCCAGTCTAGTGGTCTCTGTGTCTAGCGGCTTCTGTCAGAGCGCCTCACCATTCTGTGTGACGCTAAACGCTAGTGATGCGATACAGCTGGATCAGTGGACACCGGTGTCACTAATGGCTTTCCAACTTTTCCTTAAAGACAGGAAAATTGAGGAGGGTGAATTATTCAGGGTTCAACATATTGCGAGGAGGGCTGTCACTAAGAGTTGTGGAAACGTCGCTCCGCTGGAGGACGCTTGGCAGAGATTCTGACAGAATAGAGAGAACTCTTTGAACTCTGAAGAGAGGGATCATGTACTGAACTTCAGGAGTGGCTGATCAATCTGCACACAATACCCCATGATGACTAGGCAAAAACATCTTTAGAATGTTTTGCACATTTATAAAATAAAAAAACTGTAATATCACATTTACATTATTATTATTATTATTATTATTATTCAGACCCTTTACTCAGGACTTTGTTGAAGAACTTATAGCACCCTCTGAATGGCAGACATACACAATCCATGTCTCAGTTGTCTCAAGGCATAAAAAACCTTCTTTAACCCGTCTCCTCCCTTTCATCTACACTGATTGAAGTGGATTTAACAAGTGACCTCAGTAAGTGATCATAACTTTAATCTGGATTCAGCTGGTCAGTCTGTCATGGAAGAGCATGTTCCTAATGTTTTGTCCACTCAGTGTAGACCTGAAATGATCAGTAGAAGAAAAAGAGAAAGTCCATGTCTTGAATGATATTATGATTTTTTTACATTCTACCTTGTCTTTGTTTTTTTCCTAATATTTCTTCTATAGCACAGACACAGCCCCTCTTAAATGTGTTCAACAATACCAGTCAAAGCCAAGTCACAGACACAGACCCTTCCTAAATGTGTTCAACAATACCAGTCAAAGCCAAGTCACAGACACAGACCCTTCCTAAATGTGTTCAACAATACCAGTCAAAGCCAAGTCACAGACACAGACTCTCTTAAATGTGTTCAACAATACCAGTCAAAGCCAAGTCACAGCCCCTCCTAAATGTGTTCAACAATACCAGTCAAAGCCAAGTAACAGACACAGACCCTCCTAAATGTGTTCAACAATACCAGTCAAAGCCAAGTCACAGACACAGCCCCTCCTAAATGTGTTCAACAATACCAGTCAAAGCCAAGTCAGACACAGACCCTCCTAAATGTGTTCAACAATACCAGTCAAAGCCAAGTCACAGACACAGCCCCTCCTAAATGTGTTCAACAATACCAGTCAAAGCCAAGTCACAGACACAGACCCTCCTAAATGTGTTCAACAATACCAGTCAAAGCCAAGTCACAGACACAGACCCTCCTAAATGTGTTCAACAATACCTGTCAAAGCCAAGTCACAGACACAGCCCTTCCTAAATATGTTCAACAATACCAGTCAAAGCCAAGTCACAGACACAGACCCTCCTAAATGTGTTCAACAATACCAGTCAAAGCCAAGTCACAGACACAGCCCTTCCTAAATGTGTTCAACAATACCAGTCAAAGCCAAGTCACAGACACAGACCCTCCTAAATGTGTTCAACAATACCTGTCAAAGCCAAGTCACAGACACAGCCCTTCCTAAATGTGTTCAACAATACCAGTCAAAGCCAAGTCACAGACACAGACCCTCCTAAATGTGTTCAACAATACCAGTCAAAGCCAAGTCACAGACACAGCCCTTCCTAAATGTGTTCAACAATACCAGTCAAAGCCAAGTCAGACACAGACCCTCCTAAATGTGTTCAACAATACCAGTCAAAGCCAAGTCACAGACACAGCCCTTCCTAAATGTGTTCAACAATACCAGTCAAAGCCAAGTCACAGACACAGACCCATCCTAAATGTGTTCAACAATACCAGTCAAAGCCAAGTCACAGACACAGACCCTTCCTACATGTGTTCAACAATACCAGTCAAAGCCAAGTCACAGACACAGACCCATCCTAAATGTGTTCAACAATACCAGTCAAAGCCAAGTCACAGACACAGACCCTTCCTACATGTGTTCAACAATACCAGTCAAAGCCAAGTCACAGACACAGACCCTCCTAAATGTGTTCAACAATACCAATCAAAGACAAGTGGACAGGAACAAAAAGATGAGGCGTAGTTTTTTTAAAAATGGTCAGACATCCATCATTTAAGTATTGAGTGTGGAAATAGGAAAGGCGATATATAAAGATTGAATAAGGGGGTTAGGCTATTTAAATTCTAGTGCCATAGTAGCGGACAGTAGGACAGACAGTCAGGCGGCAGCTCATCTGTTGGAGCCACAGGAGGATAGAAGGCCCAAGGCAGAGCCCAGGGCTAAACCCACTGCACAGAGAGAACAGACACATACCTTCACCCCCCACACACACAGCCAGACGAACACTCAGACCAGACAATAGACAGTGTTTTACATATTTTAGGCGTTTCAGTCGTTCCGTTTCCTGCTTAAAGGCATGGTAATTGGATCTGGCGTAATGGACATACGGAAATAGCTCTGCCGTTCATCATTAAGGTTTTAATTGCACCGTTTTGGCCTCTTTCCCCTCATGATAAATAAGTTATACATAGGCCACCTATTCCTTATATAGGGCACTACTTTTGGCCAGAGCCCTACTCTAACCCTGTGTTCTGCTTGTCTTTATAGATCCATGGATGTCCTGATCAGTCTGAACCATGGAAAGTCCTTCATTTCTAGTGCCTTCACCATCTACTCCACAACATGTGTGAGTTTACATTACCCGTTTATTAGAAGATATTGGACAAAGTAATATGGTCTATATGTATATACAACTAGTGTATAGGTAGAATATTTTGTGTGTCTGTATGTATTTTTAAAGGTATATTTTAGTCATAATAGCAGATGCTCTTATCCAGAGTAGTGAGTGCATACATGTTTCATACTGGTCCCCTGTGGGAATCGAAACCTATAACCCTGGCGTTGCAAGCACCACGATCTACAAACTGAGCCACACAGGACCTACAGTCATGTGAAAAAGTAAGTACACCGCCTGGAAAGTTCTCTTTATTATTATGTTTTTTACATATTTGGACAGATGGATATGTAATCTTCACTTCAACACTATTGACAGATAAAGGTTACCCAACCTTATTTAACAAATCACACACACACACAAAAACGTGGGTACACTGTCAGAAAGAGACTGCACAAACTTGGCCTACATGGGAGGTCAGGAAGGAAGAAGCCTCTGCTCTCAAAAAAGAATATCAAGACACAACTGACTTTACCCAGGTGTTGTCTTGCAAAAGTCAGTTGTGTCTTTATATTCTTTTTGAGATCAGAGGCCTGTAGATCTCTTGATGTTACCTTGGGGTTCTTAGAGACTTCTATGAGCATCTTTCTGTCAGCTCTTTGGCTGACTTTGGTGGGACGACCTGTCCTGGGTAGTGTGCCAGTGGTCTGGAATTTTCATCGGACAGTGGAAGGATGTACTTCGAATTGCTTGGAAATGGATTTGTAACCCCTCCCAATTTTTCTGTGATTTGTTAAATTGGGTAACCTTTATCTGTCAATAGTGTTGAAGTGAAGATTACATATCCATAGTCCAAATATGTAAAAAAAAAAGAAAAAAAAAAAAGAGAACTTTCCAGGGGGTGTACTTACTTTTTCACATGACTGTATATGTCATATGTGTGTACCTGTGATCTGTCTAACATATGACCTCTGACTGGTCTAACGAATGACCTCTGACTGGTCTAACGAATGACCTCTGACTGATCTAACGAATGACCTCTGACTGGTCTAACGAATGACCTCTGACTGGTCTAACGAATGACCTCTGACTGGTCTATCTGTCTAACATATGACCTCTGACTGGTCTATCTGTCTAATCTATGACCCCTGACTGGTCTATCCGTCTAACGTATGACCTCTGACTGGTCTAACGTACGAAACCTCTGACTGGTCTATCTGTCTAACATATGACCTCTGGCTGGTCTATCTGTCCAACGTATGACCTCTGGTTGGTCTATCTGTCTAACCTATGACCTCTGACTGGTCTGTCTGTCTAACCTATGACCCCTGACTGGTCTATCTGTCTAACGTATGACCGCTGACTGGTCTATCTGGTCTATCTCAATCTGTCTAACCTATGACCTCTGACTGGTCTATCTGTCTAACCTATGACCATTGACTGGTCTATCTGTCTAGCGTATGACCTCTGACTGGTCTATCTGGTCTATCTCAATCTGTCTAACCTGACCTCTGACTGGTCTATCTGTCTAACCTATGACCTCTTACTGGTCTATCTGTCTAACGTGTATTTTTCTCTCCCTCTGTTAGTCGGACGGCTTCGCGGTAGGCATAGTCTTCCTGGTACTGCTGTTACTGGCAGCCTTAGCAGCTGCATGGTGGTTCTGGCCTCTCTGCTGCACCGTGGTGAGTCTTAGAACACTGTCTATAATATAGTTAAAAACATAAAACACTTACACTTTTCTAACATACAGAAATGGTCCTGCCCTGGGGTTAATTCGCATTAAAAACGCAGAACATAATTGAAATGTTTTGTCAAGCGGGTAAATGAACTGTATATATATAAAGGTTACATGACAGCGTGGAGTACCCGTTTAGTAAAGATATGGCAACCCTGTCAAACCCTGAGACAGAAGCTATTGCTATAACTATACCCTCCCTCCCTGTGGGACGATGCCAGGTAAACTCAACCATCACGGACAGTCCAGTCATGAATGATTTTGATCGAGCCAGCCATGCTCTGCGGTTTCCACATTGTTCAAGAGCTCAGCTGAAGTGAGGTGGTGGGCATTGGCATGCTGACAGCTCCACTGTTAGACTTTTCTTCACCCCCCTATTGTACCTCATACTGCCTGCAAAGAGCTGCACAGCACCACAGAAGAAGAGGCTCAAACAGGAAGTGAACAGGAAGTAGTAACCATAGCGATATATATACAGTTGAAGTCGGAAGTCAACATACAACTTAGCCAAATACATTTAAACTCAGTTTTTCACAATTCCTGACATTTAATCCTAGTAAAGATTCCCTGTTTTAGGTCAGTCAGGATCACCACTTTATTTTGAGAATGTGAAATGTCAGAATAATAGTAGAGCTTTTATTTCTTTCATCACATTCCCAGTGGGTCAGAAGTTTACATACACTCAATTAGTATTTGGCAGCATTGCCTTTAAATTGATTAACTTGGGTCAAACGTTTCAGGTATCCTTCCACAAGCTTCCCACTATAAGTTGGGTGAATTTTGGCCCATTCCTCCTGACAGAACTGGTGTAACTGAGTCAGGTTTGTAGGCCTCCTTGCTCTCACACGCCTTTTCAGATCTGCCCACAAATGTTCTATAGGATTGAGGTCAGGGCTTTGTGATGGCCACTCCAATACCTGGACTTTGTTGTCCTTAAGCCATTTTGCCACAACTTTGGAAGTATGCTTGGGGTTATTGTCCATTTGGAAGACACATTTGCGATCAAGCTTTTACTTCCTGACTGATGTCTTGAGATGTTGCTTCAATATATCCACATAATTTTCCTTCCTCATGATGCCATCTATTTTGTGAAGTGCACCAGTCCCTCCTGCAGCAAAGCACCCCCACAACATGATGCTGCCACCCCCGTGCTTCACGGTTGGGATGGTGTTCTTCGGCTTGCAAGCATCCCCCTTTTTCCTCCAAACATAACGATGGTCATTATGGCCAAACAGTATCACCACACCAACACCAACAGTATCACCATCACCAACCCCAACAGTATCGCCATCACCAACTCCAAAACCAACAGTATTATCACACCAACACCATCAGTATCACCATCACCAACCCCAACAGTACTACCATCACCAACTCCAAAACCAACAGTATCACCACACCAACACCTTCAGTATCACCATCACCATCACCAACCCCAACAGTATCACAATCACCAACTCCAAAACCAACAGTATTATCACACCAACACCATCAGTATCACCATCACCAACCCCAACAGTACTACCATCACCAACTCCAAAACCAACAGTACCACCACACCAACACCTTCAGTATCACCATCACCAACCCCAACAGTATCACCAACTCCACAACCAACAGTACCATCAACTCCAAAACCAACAGTACCACCAACTCCACAACCAACAGTATCACCATCACCAACACCAACAGTAACAGTAACACCAACAGTATCACCATCACCAACAGGATCACCATCACCAACACCAAGAGTATCACCAACAGTATCACCATCACCAACACCAAGAGTATCACCAACACCAACAAGTATCACCATCACCAACACCAACAGTAACACCAACAGTATCACCATCACCAATAGTATCACCATCACCAACACCAAGAGTATCACCAACACCAACAAGTATCACCATCACCAATACCAACAGTATCACCAACTCCAACACCAACAGTATTACCAACACCAACAGTATCACCAACTCCAACACCAACAGTATCACCAACTCCAACACCAACAGTATCACCATCACCAATAGTATCACCATCACCAACACCAAGAGTATCACCAACACCAACAAGTATCACCATCACCAATACCAACAGTATCACCAACTCCAACACCAACAGTATTACCAACACCAACAGTATCACCAACTCCAACACCAACAGTATCACCAACTCCAACACCAACAGTATCACCATCACCAACACCAACAGTATCACCATCACCAACTCCAAAACCAACATTATCACCAACTCCAACACCAACAGTATCACCAACACCAACAGTAACACCATCACCAACACCAACAGTATCACCAGCAGCAGCCTCCAAATAATATATTATTCCACCAATAATAATATGCATCACCTCTCTTCGTCCAGGATGAGCTGGAGCATATTTTGGAAAACCAACAAAGACATTGCAATATAAAGCCCCTGCAGCACGTCTGGCTGGGACTGTGTTCATCTTCATGCTGGCTAGGGCTGTGTTTGTCTTGGTGCTGGCTGGGGCTGTGTTTGTCTTGGTGCTGGCTGGGGCTGTGTTTGTCTTGGTGCTGGCTGGGGCTGTGTTTGTCTTGGTGCTGGAACTGCTGCTGCTCTCCATCAGGGACCTGGGTAGAGAGGTGGAGGAGGAGAGGGTGAGAAGGGGAGAGGAGGAGAGGAGGAGTGGGGGAGAGGAGGAGGAGAGGGAGAGAGAGGGGGAGAGGGCGAGAGGGCCATGTGTGGGTTGTTAATATTTCAACCCCCAGTCTGTCAGGTTTCAGCTGGTTTCAGAGTTACAGCAGTCAGGATGATGCGGTGAAGATACACTCTTAGAAGAAAAGGTGCTATGTAGAACCTATTTGGTTCCACGTAAAACCCTTTCCCCAGAATAGTTCTATCTGGAACCGAAAAGGGTTCCTCAAAGGGTTCTCCTATGGGGACAGCTGAAGAACCCTTTTGGAACCCTTATTTCTAAGAGTGTATGTTGGGATGAGGACAGAATCAACACATAGCGTGGACACACACACACTCTCCTTCCCACATGGAACCCTGCCATGCACGTGGTCATGCATACCCTGATATGATCTACACCCGCCTACCCTGATTTGAACACACCCCTACCCTGATATGAACTATACCCTCCTACCCTGATATGAACTACACACCCTTACCCTGATATGAACTACACCCCCTACCCTGATATGAACTACACACCCCTACCCTGATATGAACTACACCCTCCTTCCCTGATTTGAACTACACCCACCCTACACTGATATGAACTACACCCCCCATACGTGATATGAACTATTCAATCCTAGCTTGACTCAACATGGAGGGTTTAAACATCTTTACTCAACATGGAGGGTTTAAACAGCTTGACTCAACATGGAGGGTTTAAACAGCTTGACTCAACATGGAGGGTTAAAAATGGGCGTAAAACTCCCGTTGGACAATTAACAGAGAGGGCTATATGGGTATGAGTGGCTGTGATTTGTAAAGGGAACCTGGTGTTGGTGTTGCAGCTTTGGCCCTGACCAGGCTGAATGTCAGATAGTGTTTATTATGACACACACACACACACACACACACACACACCAGATGGTTAAGTCACCAGCGACATAGCTAGTTTATTAATTACTGTGCGAGTGCCGCATGCTTCCACCATGCTTGCCGTTAGCGGCCCTCCCTGGCCACATCTGTTTTTAAGGTAGTCTGAGAACTACCAGCCACGTCCTGTAACAGCAGATCCACAGTCATTTGTATAATGCTTTATTTATCCCACAATATGTTCAGGAAATCTGCTGCAATAATTACTTAATACAAGGAGATAATCCAATAAAATTATGTTAATCAACAGACAGACAGACAGACAGACAGACAGACAGACAGACAGACAGACAGACAGACAGACAGACAGACAGACAGACAGACAGACAGACAGACAGACAGACAGACAGACAGACAGACAGACAGACAGACATTAATGGATTTGGGTCAAAGAGCATTTAATTAACCTTAATTGATTATTTTGTCATGAATATAATGACAACAGTACAGTAGCTGCAATGGTGGGTATAATGGTATAGGAGTAGTTGACTGTGAATGCATTAACAGCAGTGGTGGGTATAATGGTATCGGAGTAGTTGACTGTGAATGCATTAACAGCAGTGGTGGGTGTAGTGGTATCGTTGACTGTGAATGCATTAACAGCAGTGGTGGGTATAATGGTATCGAAGTAGTTGACTGTGAATGCATTAACAGCAGTGGTGGGTATAATGGTATCGTTGACTGTGAATGCATTAACAGCAGTGGTGGGTATAGTGGTATCGTTGACTGTGAATGCATTAACAGCA